>JACXGI010001783.1:0-52420 GCA_016801175.1 Esox masquinongy
TATATATATATATATATATATATATATATATATATACAGTATCTCACAGAAGTGAGTACACCCCTCACATTTTTGTAAATATTTGATTATATCTTTTCATGTTGACAACACTAAAGACATTACACTTTGCTACGATGTAAAGAAGTGAGTGTACAGCTTGTATAACAGTGTAAATTTGCTGTCCACTCAAAATAACACAACACATAGCCATTAATGTCTAAACCGCTGGCAACAAAAGTGAGTACACCCCTAAGTGAAAATGTCCAAATTGGGCCAAAAGTGTCAATATTTTGTGGGGCCACCATTATTTTCCAGCACTGCCTTAACCCTCTTGGGCATGGAGTTCACCAGAGCTTCACAGGTTGCCACTGGAGTCCTCTTCCACTCCTCCATGACGACATCACGGAGCTGATGGATGTTAGAGACATTGCACTCCTCCACCTTCCGTTTGAGGATGCCCCACAGATGCTCAATAGGGTTTAGGTCTGGAGACATGCTTGGCCAGTCCATCACCTTTACCCTTACCTTCTTTAGCAAGGCAGTGGTCATCTTGGAGGTGTGTTTGGGGTTGTTAACATGTTGGAATACTGCCCTGTGGCCCAGTCTCCAAAGGGAGGGAATCATGCTCTGCGTCAGTATGTCACAGTACATGTTGGCATTCATGGTTCCCTCAATGAAATGTAGCTCCCCAGTACCGGCAGCACTTATGCAGCCCCAGACCATGACACTCCCATCAACATGCTTGACTGTAGGCAAGACACACTTGTCTTTGCACTCCTCACCTGGTTGCCGCCACACACGCTTGACACCATCTGAACCAAATAAGTTTATCTTGGTCTCATCAGACCACAGGACATGGTTCCAGTAATCCATGTCCTCAGTCTGCTTGTCTTCAGCAAACTGTTTGCAGGCTTTCTTGTGCATCATCTTTAGAAGAGGCTTCCTTCTGGGACGACAGCCATGCAGAACAATTTGATGCAGTGTGCGTCATATGGTCTGAGCAATGACATGGTGACCCCCCACCCCTTCAACCTCTGCAGCAATGCTGGCAGCACTCATACATCTATTTCCCAAAGACAACCTCTGGATATGACACTGAGCACGTGCACTCAACTTCTTTGGTCGACCATAGCGAGGCCTGTTCTGAGTGGAACCTGTCCTGTTAAACCGTTGTATGGTCTTGGCCACCGTGCTGCAGCTCAGTTTCAGGGTCTTGGCAATCTTCTTATAGCCTAGGCCATCTTTATGTAGAGCAACAATTCTTTTTTTCAGATCCTCAGAGAGTTCTTTGCCATGAGGTGCCATGTTGAACTTCCAGTGATCAGTATGAGGGAGTGTGAGAGCGATAACACCAAATTTAACACACCTACTCCCCATTGACACCTGAGACTTTGTAACACTTACGAGTCACATACTTACGAGACACCGGTGAGGGAAAATTGCTAATTGGGCCCAATTTGGACATTTTCACTTAGGGGTGTACTCACTTTTGTTGCCAGCGGTTTAGATATTAATGGCTGTGTGTTGAGTTATTTTGAGGGTACAGCAAATTTACACTGTTATACAAGCTGTACACTCACTACCTTTCATGGTAGCAAAGTGTCATTTCCTCAGTGTTGTCACATGAAAAGATATAATCAAATATTTGCAAAAATGTGAGGGGTGTACTCACTTTTGTGAGAAGACTGTGACAAGATTCAAATGCGGGACCTATAGTTCGCAGGTCCGCATCTCTAACCACTACGCTATTTACCAGGGGGTAGTCAGTCAGTCAGTCAGTCACTCACTCAGTAAGAGATATTCGCTCTTCTTGGCTGGCTCCGCTTACATGGTCCGGCAAAAACAAAAACAATGCCCATTTCCTCAACAAAAAACAATGTCAGAAACTCATTAGGTCACCTGGTAGATGCTGGACCACAGGGATCTTGAGCTGTTTCAAGTCATCAGCATTGCCCACCCCAGACAGCATAAGAAGCTGTGGGGAGTTGATGGCCCCACCACTAAGAATCACCTCCTTTTCAGCAAACACCTGAGAGAAAAAGTGAAGAGATTATAACAGCCCGAAAACATCTGATGAGGCTGTGGAATTCCCCAAAAGAGCTAATTAAACAGCAAATGTAGCGGTCCTACCTGCTTGTTCTTCCCGTTCTGAGTGTACTCCACACCCACAGCTCTACTTCCATTAAACAGAATCCTGGTCGTCAGACAGCGCACCTCCGTCTTCAGGTTGGCTCTGTTTAGGACAGGTCGCAGGTACGCGCTGGCAGTACTCCATCTCTTTCCTTGGGGTCAGGGGGTAGGAGGAAGGGGATGACATTAGGATTAGAACGATCACTAATTACTTTCTTGGTAAACAAGTATTCTACTGATTATGTTGATGATTAGTTTTTCTCAGTCGCTTTGGTACATTTCTCAGATCACAACTGAAATTCTCAAAACTACTTGTTCAACCTCCACCTCATCTAGTCACTCGTGCACATCATAAATGCAATTTCTCGTGCTTTTGAAAACAAATTCCAATGCTTTGGTACATTCATGCAATTGATTATGTACAACTGCCTGCTTTTTCCTACAGTATCAATTGCTTCTGTCATGTTGATCAAAATATACTATACTGGTTCTCTTGAATAGTCTTCCCTCCCAAAACATCTAGGCATTAGTTCATTGCATAAGTCATTAAACGCAAAATGGTTGAACCAGTTCTGGCAATAATATTTTCTATACACAGCCACATATTCAGAGGACCCTGCTGGTTGCCATGGATGCAGCACGTGAGGACATCATAACAGATGCCTGCAGATGCTGGATAAGACACTGCAAGAGATTATTTCCGTGCTGTATTGCAAGGAAAGATATCCACTGTGATGTGGATGAGAGTCTGTGGCTCGACAGACCGGGACATCAGGAGGTGTAGAAAGACTACACTGTAATTCCCTATAGTGTTGCATGTACAGTTCTGCCTAAGGGGTGTTTCCTATGTTGAACTTGCTAATTTTGTATTTTTTTCCTTAATGCGGGGAAATAGTCTTGTCTTTTTATTTTGTGTATCGCAATGACATTGTGCTGTAATATGTTGACAGACCAAAAAGCATAAATGTGAATCCAGTCCAATCTGTTGCAATCAATATCCCACATACAGTAATGTGTAACTTTGTACTGTTGACATTGTGCAGCCTTGTGCATTTCCAATCATTGTCATCAATACTGTAGGCATAGTTTACATCAAAAAATACTTAGAGTACACTGTTGGATAGTCAAAATGCTTAGCCATGTTGTCAATCTTGTTTGTGAACAATGACACAAGGACTTATGATTCTGATGGCACTGATATGTTCACTGACATAAATATTTACTTTTGAGAGATGAACTAAGGATTTTGAGCAAGTTCAAGGCTTTTGCAGGTAATCCATTCTGTGGTGCTGTTTGTATGAATTGTTATGAGAAATGCACTTACTGGTTTGCAAATGTTATGGATGATTCAAGAAATGTACCAAAGCGACTGAGAAAAACTGTAATAGAGTTATTTAGTTAAAAAAACAGCAAAAACACAGCTTTTAAAAAAAACCAAGGTAGGTTATATACAGTTGTGCTCATAAGTATGCATATCCTGGCAGAAATTGTGAAATGTTGGCATTGATTTTGAAAATATGACTGATCATGCAAAAAACTGTCTTTTTATTTAAGGATAGTGATCATATGAAGCCATTTATTATCACATAGTTGTTTGGCTCCTTTTTAAATCATAATGATAACAGAAATCACCCAAATGGTCCTGATCAAAAATTTACATACCCTTGAATGTTTGGCCTTGTTATAGACACACAAGGTTACACACACAGGTGAAAATGGCAATTAAAGATGAATTTCCCACCCCTGTGGCTTTTTAAATTGCAGTTAGTGTCTGTATATAAATAGTCAATGAGTTTAATAGCTTTCATGTGGATGCACTGAGCAGGCTAGATACTGAGCCATGGGGAGCAGAAAAGAACTGTCAAAAGACCTGCGTAACAAGGTAATGGAACTTTGTAAAGATGGAAAAGTATATAAAAAGATATCCAAAGCTCTGCAAATGCCAGTCAGTAATGTTCAATCACTTATTAAGAAGTGGAAATTCAGGGATCTCTTGATACAAAGCCAAGGTCAGGTAGACCAATAAAGATTTCAGCCAATACTGCCAGAAGAATTGTTTGGGATAGAGAAAAACCCACAGCTAACCTCAGGAGAAATACAGGCTGCTGTAGAAAAAGATGGTGTGGTTGTTTGAAGGAGCACAAAATGACAACACTTGAACAAAAATGAGCTGCGTGGTTGAGTTGCCAGAAAGAAGCCTTTACTGCGCCAAGGCCACAAAAAAGCCTGGTTACAATATGCCCGACAACACCTTGACACGCCTCACAGCTTCTGGCACACTGTAATTTGGAGTGATGAGACCAAAATAGAGCTTTATGGTCACAACCATAAGTGTTATGTTTGGAGAGGGGTCAACAAGGCCTATAGTGAACAGAATACCATCCCCATTGTGAAGCATGGTGGTGGCTCACTGATGTTTTGGGGGTGTGTGAGCTCTAAAGGCCCTGGGAATCTTGTGAAAATTGATGGCAAGATGAAAACAGCATGTTTTCAGAAAATACTGGCAGACAATTTGCATTCTTCTGCACAAAAGTTGCGCATGGGATGCTCTTGGACTTTCCAGCACGACAGTGACCGTAAGCACAAGGCCAAGTTGACCCTCCAAGTGGTTACAACAGAAAAAGGTGAAGGTTCTGGAGTGGCCATCACAGTCTCCTGACCTTAATATCATCCAGCCACTCTGGGTAGAGCCATGTGGTTTTAAAAGATTATCTCCTCTTTTATGTGTCTGATACCTCTGTGAATTAATGGTTTTTAATGAAAAGTTTCAGTATCGATGACGTGCAGCTGTAAAATGCAATCAGTTTAAGTAGTGGTGGCAAAAAACCAAGTTTGTGCTTTTAGCTTGAAAAGTTTTTCTTTCAATTCATTTCCAGGACCACCAAGACCATCATCAACGTTCTCTGGCTTCACTACCATGATTATTAGAAATGCTAACCAAGGATTTTTTATTTTATTTAATTATTCGAGTTAAACAATGAATGGTGACAGCTGTAAATAAGGGAATCACAAAGTTAAACAAATGATGCAATGTCCACAGAAATGTTTACAATAACACAGTTACATGAAAGCTTTGTTTAAAACTATTGCATTCAAGTCATCATGTTCTGTTATCAATAGCTCCATGTATTCCTTTTTTTGTCCTTCTGAATCTGCCTATAAGGCTGTCATATATAACATTCCTCAGAATGTGCTGTTTGTATTGTTTTATCAGAATAAAGTGTTGATGAAAAGACAGATAAAAACATCTGTAATTCCCCAATCATTTGAGCTACAAACGAGTAATTACCTGAAAGGAAAATGTGGGTCTTTGTGGTTTCTGGACGTGACTTTCACTTCGGCCACAAGCTGGAAACTAAACGCATAAATCAACTGTTTTTACTCAGTAGTCTCCAGGATGTTTGTTGTTTTACTGTGAAACCCAGAAGCACAGGATGTTTGTGGTTTTCTATGACACCGACAAGGTTTTGTACCTTGTTTCACAATTTGTTTTCATAGACAATAGAAGGCCAATTTCATAGTAATTTCAAAACATTTCTGTATTTTTTGAAAGACACCTACATTTATTCCTGGAAGTAATAAGGAATTAAATAATTTGATGTATTTCCATTTTATAACAATTCCAAGTTAGCTTAGTACTAATCTATCAATGACAGATTAGGCAAATATAAATGGTACTGTAGATCTGTTACCAGCGTACAGTTTTGCATTACTTCCAAATCCTAAATTTGCAGGTGTTAGCATCGCCTGAATTTTGTAAGGAAAGGGGAGATTTGGCCAATAGACTTGCTGGTAAATTTACAAGAGATTACAAGAGGTTCTTATCTCTGAGCACATACAGTATGTACCCAGAGGTTAATCAAACATCTGACCAATTTTTCAAGACTTGAGAACTGTTCTGGGTTAACCAAGATTAGCTTGGTGTGAATAGCAAATTAAGGAAAAAAGGGCAATGACTAAGGGGAGCGACTTGCGGCATGAAAAAGTTTTGAATTCTGCCTCTTTCTCAATTTAAAAAACAGACAATGGGTGTGGCTTGGATAGATCATGGATCATGGATGATAAGACACTTCTATGGTATCCAGATTAGCGGTAGGCTGACTCTGCTGCCCACTCAGTACTTTTATTGCTAATTTTCACATGATTATTTTTATCAGAAAGAAACGGCAATTCTGTAGTCATGTACATTATCAATACATTTTTTAAGCATTAAACAATTTGTTATGATGTTAAAGGGATCAGTCATACCAGGTAAAGCCATTCTTTTTTTTCTCCATTGGAATCTCGTTGATTCCATTTTTAGAAGTGTATGGTATCTGCTAGCATTACAATCATGTCAATATTTCTTCCTACTGAATCCAGAGAAGTAAAAATTGTTATGAATCATCTGACTCTGGGTAAGTAGATAGAGGCCAACTGTGTGATTAATATTTTTTGTTTTAATTATGAGAAATAACTGAATTTAAATTTTTTCCATTCAATTGCCAATTGCCCTACTTATTCTGTCTGCACAAATACACACATGTGCATATGACACATACTATCCTATAAGTGTCAGTGTGCATGTTTCAGTTCTTCCCGGTCCATATATATACTAGCCTTTCTCTCCTACCTTTATACACGGTCATGTCCATCCAACCCAGGCCCTCCTGCTGAAAACCGTTCATGTCATCAGTAAAGGGGTACCCAGTCTGCTGGCCAGCCTCTATGAAGGCCCGATGCAGAGGGTGGTCCGTTTTCCCCCGGGACACATGCAGGGGCCCGCTGTCCCCCCGGTACCGGTTGCCCCCCAACTCATGGCACTGTGCCTTGCGGAAGTAGGGGAGACAGTGGTCGTAGTCCCAGCCCTCCGCTCCCTCCCTCTGCCAGCGGTTGTAGTCTTCGGCGTGACCCCGGATGTACACCATGGCGTTGAGAGAGGAGGAGCCACCCCACACTCTACCGCGGGGCCAGTACATCACACGGCCATCCATGTGCTTCTGGGTTAAAGTGTGGTAGAACCAGTTGACCTTGTCGTCACACAGGTTGTAGGTGAGGGCGGCCGGCATGTGGATCTTCCAGGAGAGGAGGATGCTGCCAAGGGTCAGGTCTTTGGGGCCGGCCTCAAGAAGGAGCACTGACTCCTGGGGGTCCTCCGTGAGACGGTTGGCCAGGACGCAGCCTGCCGAGCCTGCACCCACAATCACGTAGCTAAAAGACTTGGTGCTACCTTTGACTGCTGTGGTGCTGTATCTGAGAGACGGGTCCCTGCTTTTAGTCAGGGCCATGGCGCAACCTCTTAACCAGGTCGAGACCCCGATCCCCAGACTTAGCCCAACTCTGCACGACGCTGCAGCAGAGAGCATCCTGATGGCTGAGGTAGTCCTCTCCTCACTCACTGTTAGTCTCCCCCAAATGTCAGTTCACACCTGTAAAATGAAAGAATTGTCAAAGAAGTGTTTTTGTGTAGAAATATTGCAAATAGCACAACTCAGTTCATGTAATGCCTGTGAAACAAGATTTTTCTAAGATATTTGTTATGGAAATGTGTACTTTTTTTTACAGGATTTTTTTGTATATTGCGGAAAGAGCAGTGGGCTAGAGAGGATCAAAACAGCAATGTATGGGTATATTCAAACAGACTACAAAATGACTGATCTACAAATAATATTCAGTATTCGGTATTTATGATGCAAGGTGATCTGTATATCAGTCAGTATGCAGTTATTTTATGTTCAACTTATTGGACAGAGCTAGTGTGATACAGTACCATACTTTTAACCTAGTTTTTGCTCATTGGCCATTTTATATGCACCCACATCTAGTGTCAGTCAGACTGTCATGGCTAGAAGTACAGATGTCGCTCGTTTAATTACAGTGTTTTCTTACTGCGGTAAGATCAGGTAGATTGCGTCAACATACCGTAGATTGCGTCGAACTGTGATTGCACTATTCCAAACACATGGGGGAGGTAGAACGCTGAAAATGCTATTCGTTCTCGAAAATCGTTTTCTAAACGACAGTCTACACAATGTTCTCCTAAAATAACAGGTTATAACGAATTTAAAAGCGAAATGTTTCTACTTGCAATTTCATCACTGATATAATTACGAAATGTTTTTATAAAGAAATATACCAATAGCCAACACAGAAATAAAGACTATTTGTTTAAACATTTGAATTATCTTAAGAAATAATAAACTACAAAGCAGAACTATTTTTTATGAACATAGTTTTGAAGTAGAAAAACACATTTTATGACAGTTGGCGAATATAATAAAAACCGGTAAGATGGTGGTTAGAACAACACACCGCATCACAACAAATCCCTGAAAAATGTGTGGCAAAGTCTCCCCTGGGGATTGGGCGGGTGCTAAGCCCGGAATGTATTGTGATCCTAGCAACGCCTCTGGTCAAAGATATCGTTTTCATTTTGTTTCACTAATAATGAATTACTGTGATAACTTTGATGAATTACATAGGAAGCTGTATCATCTTCATGGTTCTATACAATATTTCTTATTCATACAGATTGTATATTTCATATTTTGTTTATCGCCTAAAAAAAATTATTTCTTGAATAAGATAGCAATACTAAGTTTAGAGGTAAAACGGATTTTGTCGCGCTGCATGTGATCAACTATGTCATCAACATTACACTTCATTCTTATTGTTACGTTAATTCACAGGGAGCGTCATCCTTTATCTGGGGGTATCGCCCATTAAGAGTGGTTTGCGTCTGCCTGGGTACTCTCTGGCCACCTGGCTGTCGCAGTTATTACATTGCCTGATCGAAATAATTTGAGCCACAATGCAATTATTTTTATAGACAACGAACTTTTTGCACAATGTTTTGATTTCAAAATCAGATTTCCAATCTGAATAGCGGATTTTATATTTACTGTACACCTGAATTCATTAATAAATGTGGTTAAAACATTTTTCTCATGTGACTATTAGGTCATTTTAATCATAATACAGTGTCCCACTTTACCTAACAAAATGTCCCACTCAAAAAAAGAATATCCTACATAGGAGGATTATTTCTAAGAACACAGGCAATAATATTTTCATTCGTTTATTAGGCCCTACAAATGAACTAAATGAAAATTACACAACACTTAAATTATTCAAAATAATTCCATTAGAATTAAGTTTCCATTTCCATCTCATTTTGATGATGTACAAGGTAAAATAAGAGACACTGTCGACCAGTTTGCTACGATCAAAGGATATCGGCATGAATAGCCTTATAAAGGCCTAAAGCACGGTTGCTTGATAAACACAATACATTTGATAAATAAATAAAGGAAAGGATGATTTACAGTAGCCTACACTGTCAAGCATTCACCGTGCATTCACGGTCTTCACTATTAAGCACACATGTTCCTGATCACATCACCCAGGATTATGCCATCATTATGCTCACCAAATCGTCATTACTAGGCCTACAGCCATTACTAGGCCTACACCAGGGTTTATGTCAGCCGGCAAAGGCTTTTCGCCGGTATCTGGTGTATTCTGCCAGATGTAAATATTAACTGCGAAAATGTCCGGTGGAGATGAATAAGTAAATAGATTACTAGCATATTAAATAGCCTAATATTGTGTGACCTGTATGATCTGTTGCCAAGAAAACAGCGAGCCACCGCTCACTCTCACAATAAGAGTCATGTGACTAAGCTCGGCGCGAGAATCAAAAGCAGCACAATCTGGCACCAGCTCAAGCAAAAGACTCCGAAATGTTGAAGGCGAAGTAGACATAACCAGTCTGGTTTTTAAAAAAAATCTAGTGACGGTGCAACTGAGGCCAGCAAATGAGGTTCAGTAAATGATCTGAGCCAATAGTATAACTTTCTAAAGAGCCTGTCAAACGTTTTTTTGCACGCTTGGGCTAGACATCCATAGGGAAAGCGACATCATTTACGTGGTAGCCTATTTTTTTTAGATTTTTCAAACACTGACCTCAAAATCCCTTAGTCAGATTGGAAACATGACTTTGGAATCAATATATTGTGCAAAAAGATTGTTGTCTATAAACATAATTGCGATCTGGCTCAAATTATTTAGATAAGGCAATTATGTAGCTAATTGCTACAACCCTACAGTTGGTATACAGTATTTAAACTGAGAATAAGCTCAGCTCTCAAGATTGTGAAGAGCTCATTCTGCTGAGTAATTTAAATAAAAAACATTTGTTGCATTATTACAGAGTTTGTGTTTTATTGCTGTTTAAGTGTAGACTATACAGTACTGCTATTTAAAAAATGTGTCCAGTGGCTCATCTGTTCTGGAATTTTAACGCCATATTGGCCGTTTTGATAAGACAAATGAGAGACTGCGCTAGTCTATTAAATAACAATGATGCGAAATTAGGCTACATTTCAGCATTGCAAAACTATTCTAAACTTGATTTAAACATACTGAAATTTTGCAACTTTTATTTATTTGTCAATGCAATTCATTTGGAACATACCATTTTGAACACCCTCCTTCGATGACTTTTCCTAAATAGATGTAGCATTTATTACATTGTTCCGTTGTCAGAATTCTATACTCACAAACTGAAAACTATTTAGAGACTACCATTTGTTTTACATTGTATACCTACTTAACTGATTAGGCATGTGAGAGTACAAGTATTGTAAAAGGCGCTTTGTCTCACCCATCTCATTTGGGTTAATGTGGAGTAATTAACAGTAATTTTTCGACTTTAGGCCATTGTACAGTAAATAAACGAATTACATGTTCTGTTCAAACGCCATTTTATTTGAAGCATTAGAAAAAAATCTATCGTTATTTACCTCTGAAAATATTAATGAAACATTGCTGGGTTTAACGTGTAGCCTATTGGCTGTTTGTTAAACACTTGAATTATATTTTCGCTTGGTTCTACTGTGGCATATTGTACTTTATCAAAGAAATCTGGTGGGAAAAGTAATTTCTTATTTTTTTTATTTTAATAAGTTTTTATTGATATAAACAGATGCAGTCTTCAGGAAATATTAGTGCAGAAAAGTGGCATCAATGACGCAATAAGTAATGTACTTGGTAAAAGTCTGCAATTAGCTTACATAAATGTTAACTTAATCGTTGTAATCAACAGCTATATTTCCAGTCAAATAATTGTATTTCGGTTTAAATAATTACAATTAACGAAAAGGAAGAGATTTGAATGTTTTATTCTGGCCATATAAGTACAGATGCAGGCTTGAATAACAGCAGTATCAGGCGGGTGTCGACGTTCTCCCAAATGCCTCCTGGTGGCCATTCTTATTTTTTATTTTATGTTTTTGTCCATGCCGCACGGCACTGCAACTTGCCGCGGTATGCGGCGGCATGCCTTGTCGCGGACCGTCCCCTTGGCGCTGGAATTAAACGAGCGACATCTGTAGGCAGGACACGTAAAGCAGTACTACAATCAAAGAAAATCCTTTCATTCCTTCTTATACTATGAACAAAACAGAAAAGAAACCAAGGAGAGTCACAGCCTTGAACTGTCGCCTCAACTAAAGCAAACAATAAACCACAAAGTAACAGACTTAACGGGCAACTTAAATAGGGTCCCCAATTATAGACAACCTAATTGGGGACAGTCAAAACGGCAGTGCAGAGATGCCTCCTGTAGACAGGCACCTCAGTGGTCAGGCCCTGACTGTGGCTCCCAGGCGCATAGAGATGCCTAGAGGCCCCCAGCTAGGCCCTGACACAGACCTCTTGCCTCAGAATAGCCAAAATTCTTCAGTGCATGAATTCTATAGGGTTTTGGAAATGTTCCACATGGACAAAGCGCATTAAATTAATATATTTTATAGATGTGGCTCTAACACCTTGCACCTGTTGACCCAGGTCCCATGATGATCGTCAACCCTTACAATGTCCCGACACCCTCATCTGGGGAATATCCTGCCTCTAACAGTTGTAGAATCCTGCCTCTAACATTTACAAGACTGAATTCAAACAATAACCCAACTTGCCTCCTACTCCTGTTCACTTACCGAACAACACAGTAATAGTATTAACTTGCCCAGGGTGGTTTAGGGTCGGGGGTATAGTACTGTGAGCGTCTAAAGCGAGTATGACAAGACTACACGTCAATGCCAACTGATAGAAGGACCAGCAAAAAAGTTTAAATAGGGAATACTTATGACACTGAACAATTTTGTAGAAAATATATATTTGAAACATTAACTGCAGGTTTATTCTGGTCATTTAAGTTTGTATTTATGCTAGTAGTAAAGCATAAATCTTACATATGGCCCCTTTAAAGTGTACAAAATGTAATGTACCATATGGTAAGTTATTATTTTAAAATGTTTTATTAAAATGAAATCTAAAAGATGCATTCCAGGATTTTGGGCCACTACTTGTAAAAGTGGTACTGTCGAGACAAAACAGGTCCTCTGAAAATTGTGTACTACAGTGCCCTCCACTAATATTGGCGCTATTACAAAATATGAACAAAATGGGCTGTGAAAATGTTTTATTTCCTGTTAATCCTCTTGGTCTTTCATTCAAAACTTTCACAAAAATCAAACCTTTAATTAAAATAAAACAATTTTAACAACAAATATTCAATAATCATATTTCCCAAGGGTGCCAATATTAGTGGAGGGCACTGTATGTCATGTATGTGCAGATATGTTCCCCATGACAACAAAACCGCTCGCATGTGAATATGAGATTTGGTGACAGTGCGTGCAGGCCATTGGACTAAACTGAAAATCATTGTCATGATAGTGGAACCAGCTTGAGATGGTGTGTGCTTTGTAACACGGCACACTGTCCTGTCAATGCAGCATGGATCCATGGATTCATGCGGTCCGCACCGAATTCTGACCATCTGAATGTCGCAGCAGAAATCGAAAAAATGTCAGACCAGGTGACGGTTTTCCAATCTTCAACCGTCCAGCTTTGGTTATCATCTATCAATGTAGCCTCATCTTCCTGTTCTTAGCTGATAGGAGTACAACCTGACGTGGTCTTCTGCTGCTGTAGCCCATCCAATTCAAGGTTTGACACGTTGTGCATTCAGAGATGCCCTTTGGTACACCACTGTTGTTAAGAGTGGTTATTTTAGTATTTCTGGCTTTTGCCAGTTTGAACAACTCTGGCCATTTTCTTCTTTCTGAGATGCTGGAACCACCACGTCAGGTGGCGGTACCACAGTCAAAGTTGCTTAGATCACCTGTCTTCCCTATTCTAATGTTTAGCCAAACAACAAGGAAACCTCTTGACCATGTCTGCATGCTTTATATATTGAGTGGCAGCCACAGGATTTTCTGTTTTGTTAACGAGCAGTACCTAGCATGCAAATGTAGATTATGATGCTTCACAATAATCTAAACTGGCGTTGCAACAAACATTAACCTGATTATGATCTTTTTCTTTAAAGACAATACCCAGTTTAATTTTTTGTGAACTAACATTACTCTACCGAAAATGCCAGAACTAATGTTTTGGTGTAGCCAACTAGCTGAAAAACAGACCCCTGTTTAATAGGGCAAACATGATAAATCAGCCACATCTGATACACAGAAGTCGCAGCTACATCCCTCGGAGTGACGTGGACATCCAGCACAGTCACATGGATGTCCTCACTAGGGGGAGCCCTTGAGTGGAAGTTTAGCAAGAAGGACGGCAGTAGGGGCTACATCCCTCAGACTGCGACGTGGACGTCCAGTATGGTTACTAGGACATCCTCGCTAGGGGGAGCCCTCAAGTGGATGTTCATCCCGCTCAACATCACTCATTGCCCGTCCGTCCTGCTCAAAATCACTCATTGCCTGTTCGTCCTGCTCAACATCCCGCTCAACTTCACTCATCGCCCGTCCGTCCAAGTACCCCTGACTGCAGTGTGCAGTTCGGGGCGAGGATCAATGTGGGTGGAGTCAAACGTTTGACCCCGCCCACATTGGACCCCGCCCATCGTTTTTTTGTCCATCTGAGGTTTGACACTCACACACTGAATACAAACACAAACGTTTGTGCTTGGCACATGTTGAATACAAACATAGTTAATTTTTGATGATAGTAAGAAATATTACATTAAGTGATACCTGTCAGAGCATGTAACCTCTCGAGCGAAGGTTACACTCTGCTCCACCGCTCCACGTCTTTCCCAACGCTCTGCTCAAAACCACTATTCGCTCACAGGAAAAATAACTGCTACTCCAAATTTGCTCCATTCATTTTGTTTAGTCATAATTCAAACAAAATCTGTCAATTTTGTGATTATGTATGTCAAGTATTATTTTTCATATAACCAAGCCATACAGTATGTTAATGAAGTCTAGCTTGTTTTTTTAACAACATGAAAGGATGAGGATACAAAGTAATCATTATTTAAAATAGTCTACAGATCTGTCTATCGGTCTTTTAGCCAAAATGTATACACCCAAACAAGTACCACTATATTATTCGCTTATTGTAAATTATATACGAAAACGAAATAGTAAAGCATTTCCAATACACTGGCAAGAAAATCTGGCAAGAAAATCAGATGCTCAGCATTTTTAAACATTTTGCCTATAGAATGTATAAAATAAAATAGTACATTTTCTTGCTTATAGTACATTTTCTTGCTTTGAATTCAATTAAATTGAAATGAAAAAAGCCATATCAGCACACAGCCAAAAAGGAACAAAAAATCTATTCTATCAATGGGCCTACATGTCAAGAAATTGCAAATCGCATGCTTTCAAATATTATATTATGCAACCAGGTTATTATAAGGTTTTTATTTTTCATTTTTCCCCCTCGAAGATTTCAGTTTGTTTTTCAATTGAATTGTTCACATTATAGGCCACATTAAAAGTGGAAAATGTTCTGACATGATTTATCTTTGTCTCATTCTTTTACATCACAAAAACCTGGCATATTAACAGGGGTGTGTAGACGTTTTATAACCACTGTGTATATATATATATATATATAAACCGCTGGCAACAAAAGTGAGTACACCCCTAAGTGGAAATGTCCAAATTGGGCCCAATTAGCCATTTTCTCTCCCCGGTGTCATGTGACTCGTAAGTGTTACAAGGTCTCAGGTGTGAATGGGGAGCAGGTATGTTAAATTTGGTGTCATCGCTCTCACACTCCCTCATACTGGTCACTGGAAGTTCAACATGGCACCTCATGGCAAAGAACTCTCTGAGGATCTGAAAAAAAGAATTGTTGCTCTACATAAAGTTGGCCTAGGCCATAAGAAGATTGCCAAGACCCTGAAACTGAGCTGCAGCATGGTGGCCAAGACCATACAGCGGTTTAACAGGACAGGTTCCACTCAGAACAGGCTTCGCCATGGTCGACTAAAGAAGTTGAGTGCACGTGCTCAGCGTCATATCCAGAGGTTGTCTTTGGGAAATAGACGTATGAGTGCTGCCAGCATTGCTGCAGAGGTTGAAGGGGTGGGGAGTCAGCCTGTCAGTGCTCAGACAATATGCCGCACACTGCATCAAAGTGGTCTGCATGGCTGTCGTCCCAGAAGGAAGCCTCTTCTAAAGATGATGCACAAGAAAGCCTGCAAACATTTTGCTGAAGACAAGCAGACTGAGGACATGGATTACTGGAACCATGTCCTGTGGTCTGATGAGACCAAGATAAACTTATTTGGTTCAGATGGTGTCAAGCGTGTGTGGCGGCAACCAGGTGAGGAGTACAAAGACAAGTGTGTCTTGCCTACAGTCAAGCATGGTGGTGGGAGTGCCATGGTCAGGGGCTGCATGAGTGCTGCCGGCACTGGGGAGCTACAGTTCATTGAGGGAACCATGAATGCCAACACGTACTGTGACATACTGAAGCAGAGCATGATCCCCTCCCTTCGGAGACTGGGCCGCAGGGCAGTATTCCAACATGTTAACAACCCCAAACACACCTCCAAGACGACCACTGCCTTGCTAAAGAAGCTGAGGGTAAAGGTGATGGACTGGCCAAGCATGTCTCCAGACCTATACCTTATTGAGCATCTGTGGGGCATCCTCAAATGGAAGGTGGAGGAGCGCAAGGTCTCTAACATCCACCAGCTCCGTGATGTCGTTATGGAGGAGTGGAAGAGGACTCCAGTGGCAACCTGTGAAGCTCTGGTGAACTCCATGCCCAAGAGTGTTAAGGCAGTGCTGGAAAATAATGGTGGCCCCACAAAATATTGACACTTTGGGCCCAATTTGGACATTTTCACTTAGGGGTGTACTCACTTTTGTTGCCAGCGGTTTAGACATTAATGTGTTAGACTATGTGTTGTGTTATTTTGAGGGGACAGCAAATTTACACTGTTATACTAGCTGTACACTCACTACTTTACAATGTAGCAAAGTGTCATTTCTTCAGTGTTGTCACATGAAAAGATATAATCAAATATTTACAAAAATGTGAGAGGTGTACTCAATTTTGTGAGATACTGTATATCGGCCCCAAATATCGGTCATTGTTCTCCTTGATCACTAATAATCTGTATCGGAATCGGCCGTGAAAAAAACATATTGGTCGACCCTTCCTTTACAAAAAAGTCCCACAGGAATATTGCAGGAATTCCATCTGTTGTGTAGGAATTATGCAGGTGACCTGCAGGAATCCTTGAGGACTACGTAATATTATGCAGGTCGGCTTCAGTGACCCTAAGTACGAACCATAGTATCTGGGCTTGTATTTTTTATTGACTCACTCAGAATTTTAAACTAGCACTAGTTACGTTTAGAAAAGGCTTTAATGCAGCTGCTATTACAGAAATAAATTCATCAAGACAAAAATATGAAAACAATCCAAAACCGTAATGTTACCCCCATTTTAATTATAGGCACAATACCATTACTGTTTTGTCATGTTATTTTGAGTTGGTGAAATAAAATAAATAAATTAAGCTCTGGGAGAATTATACTGCCTCATCTTTACAGCTCTTATGTGCCTTATTATGACCTTGCAAACATGTACTGCAGTATTCTCTCGTTACAGCAAGCCTAACAGATGTTCTTCCTAAAAGCTGACTGTCTGCTTATCATTTTGCGTGCAGGTGTTGCTTGCGCGTAATTGTTTTACGGGTCACGCGACTTGACAAGACCGAGCGAGACTAGGAACGTGTATATTTCCAACGGACACGCAAGTGTCTCAAGTCAAGCGGGTACAGTATGTCAGGTACCTTTCGGTCTTTAGCTTAACTATGTTCTTTTCCAGCTATAACTCTTGTTATATTTGTACATCAGTATTGTACATCAAAATATTGTCCAGATAGTCCAGAAGTATTCATTTTGTTTAATTTAACGTTAGCTGGTGTATGTAATTGTCTAGCTAATCTAGAATACTTAGCAAAATAACGTTGGTCGAGTAGTGCTAGTGGCTGCCCTAGTAGCTAGCTAGCTAGTAATGTTACTACAGTAACGTTTGCTATCAGTAATAGTACATTAGTTAACATACCGTAAACCATTTACTTGCATTAAGCAAAATTACTCTCAACGGTCTCAGGTATTTACAACACATAATGAATTTTCCATGTTTCACCCACAGACAAGTGGGTGTTAATAGAGTGGCAGGACGACCAAATTTGATACTATAAGTAAAACTAATTTTGAAACGAGTTCCACTTGGGACAAGTTGTGGACATTGAGTGGATGGTTGTGAGTTCTCTAGCCAATGTTATATAAAGCAGTGGCATGTTTTGCACTTTTTAACCTAGTAATGGTATTAGAGATTGGCTCTCTCTAATGTGTTAGAGCTACACTGATGTCTGTTATATGAATTGTCATTGCCATGACATGTTAGCCTAATTGTCTGTTGCTGTGTATCAGCTCACAGCATTATGTAGAACAAAGACAAGTTAAAATAATCTCAAATAATGTAATTAGTGTTCTTTTGTAAAATTTCTTCGTTTTGTTTACCCATTACCCATTTCAATCAGTTGAGAGCCTATTAGTAATATAGTATGTCTGACCGTTAATGTCTAATAAGAACTTTTTGAAAACAAGTGTGAACAATGACTACCCTTAGAGAACATGAAGAGAAGCTAACAACTATACACAGACACACACAGTTTAAATCCTATGAATTCTGCCTTTCCCATCTATATCCTCTCCTCCCCACTTCAGACCAAGCCTATGAAAAACTGACTTGTGGCTGACTACCACAAGATGAAGAGAAGCTAACACACATACATATACACACATACATACATATATACACATACAGCTTCCATACTATTACATCTGTCCCTCTAACACATACATACTTATACACACACAGCTTGCATACTTTTACATCTGCCCCTCTTATCTCTCTACTCTACGTGAAACAATTCCTATCACAACAGATTATTAAGCAAAGGTAAAATAAACACACAGTTTATATCCTGTGAACTCTGCCCCTCTAATTTCCTCCCCAGTTTAGACCAATTCTGTGAACAACAGTGAGACTCACTACCACGAGGCCATGATGCAAAGGTAATACACACAGACACACACAGTTTGGGCTATTATATTCTATAAACTCTGACCATCTTATCTCTCGTTTGTCCTCCCCATAGACTAAGCCTATAGACAACATTCTACACTGGACAGCCATGCAGGCGATTCTCTTAGGAATCATCTTTTAAGCAGTGCTGGAGTTTAAGTGGACAATCAAACCCATGACGCTGCAGTGAAAATAAAATTGCCATGCAATCTGATGTATACTGCTTTCTGTCAATTATTTTTAAAGCATGTATATTGTCATGCAGGAAATTGACTTAAGGGTGAGGAAGTAGGTTGTAAATAAAAATTGCCTTGACATTTATTTATTTTTTACAAGGAACCAGAACTAAAGGATATTTCACAGGATTAAAGGACCATTTTGTTGTAATGATCCTTTAAATCCTCCAGATAGTCTTACTGAAGTTATTCTGCTGGATATTTTGAGGGTTATTTGCATGATTCCTGCAGGATTTATTTCCTGAAGGACTACCTACAGGATCCAACAATTGTCCTACAGGAAAGTGGACCCAAAATCCTGTAGGACAAATCCTGCAGGATCTACAGGATTTAGAGGCCACTTTCCTGTAGGATTTGTTGGAGTTCCTGCAGGATATTTTTTATGCAGGATTCCTGCAGGATCTATTTCCTGAAAGACAAACTGCAGGATTCCTGTGGGTCTTTTTTGTAAGGGTTACTACATTCAACACACTAAATTAGAAAGAGATAGCTATATGGTACCTATAATGAAAACAATAACTCCAATCACTCCATGACTGGTTTTTTTCTTTAGAAAACAATGACAGTTGAATAGCTAATCAGTACGCCATGTGAACAACGCTGTGTAAATCGAAATTGAGAACAATATGTTTCTCTTCGGTGTAGTCCATCGCAATATGACCATAAACAGCTTTACTTTAGGGTTACTATAATGTAGCTACTGAAGCTTGTAGCCAACAATTTTTTAGCCTAGCTACACAAAACCTATAATGAACACAAGGACTCCAATCACTCCATGGCTGGTTTGTTTCTTCAGAAAACAATGACAGTTGAATACCCAACCACTGCGCCATGTAAAATCGAGAGCAATATCCTTGCCAATGCAGTTCGTCCATCGCAATATAACAGTCAACAGTTTTACTTTAGGCTTACTATAATGTAGCTACTGAAGCCTGTAGCCAGCAAAGTTCTTATCAATCCTGAACAAATCCTAATTCCTAATTTGTTTGGTCCTAGGCGGGGATCAAAATAAAGTGCTGCTAGCTATACCCTCTATTTTCCCTGATGAAATCACACTTTATATGGATTATATACACCCCAGTGAGTAATTCTGGAATGCCATGTTCCACTTCACATTGGCTAGTCTAGTTTTTAGCTATAAGGCAATATATGTAATAAAACGTCCTGTACCTTTTATTCTTTAATATTATTCTTAATTTTTTAAACCCATATACTTTTCCCATGAAATGCTCTTTGTATTCATTAGAAAATAACAAAAATGGTTTTGGTTACAACTTTACTATCTTTAGAACAAATTATACACAATGCAATATATTAACATTGGCGCTTTTATTTTGAAGGTTTCCTCATTACAACACGATTGTGACGTCATCGTTAGTGCTGCTGGCAGAATACTAGTACCATTTTTCGGCCCAAGTTGACAAAAGCCTCGAATGCTTCTGAAAGCCTTAATTTCCCATCACTAAACACAATAAAAACATGCACACAATGATTACTTGAAGGTTCCTGCTCGACAATTTCATGTTATCACAAATGGACTCAATGGCGCTGCCCATGCTAGAACCCATTTAAGCAGGATACATAGGCTATTCGTCTAGGGCGCTAGGCTATATGGTTGGTCACTGGGTATGTTCAGAACTATAGAGCTGACAACTGCCGACTGAATAAAACTCGCTGAAAGAATAACGACACATTGTTATTTGTTGCTGACTTTCAAACTGACCTAGGATTTGGCAGACTGGACAATGTTTATGCAGTTCTGAATTATCCAGTCTTGGTAGGTTCGCGTGCCCACTGGAGACAGTATTTAACAGTTTTTAGGTGTGCAATCTATTGTGATTAGCTGCTGCAATAGGGAACCCATGACGCCGTTGTCCACAACATTCATACTACAACTGTATTTCTATGTCAGGCTATGTGGCCCGTCTGTTGGCATATGGTTACCATTCCAACATTCATACAAACAGTAACGAAATTTCACACTGCCACACTGTACAAGAGATACGTTTTTCCTAACGGGTGGTTTACTGGACAGTTTTTATTTCTAGTCTAGGGCAATCATTTCGACTTACAACACCGAAGGAGGGTTAGTGTTACAGTATTTGTACACGCATTGGGAGGGGGCTATTGAAAGGAGAATCCCAGATTCTGACTAGGGTCGAGGAATACATTAATGGTTGCCATCACCGAATGAGCAATTGGGGCAGTCAACTCTCCTTGAGTTCCAGTTTCAAGCAAACCACTCAAGTTTCCCTCAAGTATTATAAAACGTCGCCCGTATTATGTGGTTTAACATGGAAATAACAGTTAAAACAGGTTTACTTACAGTTCTATATCGCACCGACCTCTATTCTTTCACATACTTGGCAGAGATAATAGGAATAAGTTCACAGTCCGCGAGCCACGGTTCTTGCTGCACGTTATTGGTAGCCAATGGAGTAACTTGGGGGTGTTAATATTTGAACAACGTTTTTTTCAAACGGACTGAAACGAGGAGGGATCTACTCGACTTGTTTCGCTACTAGAACCAAGGGTTCGCAGAGTAAAAGGTAGTAGGTTCTGCGGGGCGCTCAAGAGTGTATTGTGCAAGTTATTTTAATATTTTCTGAAGTGATCTTGTTTTTCCCCAATCATGAGGATTTTTATATTAAATATGCTATTTCAAATTTTCACTGCTCAGGCATCACCCTCAATTGTACGTTTTTATCCATAATATAAGAAACATTTGGCGTTTTTATGCAATATCAATCTTTTTAATAATTGTTCATTGTATAATCCACAGAGTGTTACCTGTGATGAATCATTTGGTGAGTTACTCCAGGTATTATTTACTCATTTTACAAATTAGTTTTTTGTTGTTTTTGTAAATATATATACAGCTCCGGAAAAAATTAAGAGACCACTGCACCCTTTTCTTTCCTTTCCAAAAAAGTCGAAAAGGAAGGTTTTGAGTGAGGAACAGAAGGGTTAAAATTAAGAGACCACTGCAAATTGAACGCTTCTGTTCCTCACTCAAAACTTTCCTTTTCAACATTTTTGGAAAGGAAAGAAAAAGGTGCAGTGTCTCTTAATTTTTTCCGGAGCTGTATTTTTTCATCTTGAAGAAATGTACAAGAAAATAATAATCCACAGTCAAACTTCATGTCAAACTACTTAAATAGAAACTGCTTGTAGATATTCAAGTCCCTGTTCTCAAAATGTGACACTAAATAATGATGCATTTCCCCACCAAAGGTATACCACATGAATGGACAGAGATTCCTGAAGCCAGCCCTTCTCCTCTTCATAGTCTTAGAGTTGATGTTCTGAATGAAGACTTTGAGGCTTTTCAGCTGAACATAAGTTGGGCGATCAACATAGACAGTAAGTGTTATCTGAATTAATAGCATATTGATGGAAATAGTTTCAGAAATACAGTGGTGGTGCATGTAATACCATCTAATAATAACTTGTTCAGAGAGCATTTACAGTCTCACAGGAACTTGGATTGATTCACAACATGACCAATATCGCTGTCGTTATGAACCGCCATTTGCAGAAGTAGACCTCAGTGGTCTTGAACAGGTAGGCATTACAGTTTTTTCTGATTGCGTAGGCACTATCTTTGAAACTATAGGCTGTTTTTGCAAAACTCTGCACACTAACCACAAAACCTTACACCAAACCAGCAAAACATTATATATCTCTAACAAAAGCAAACAATTCTTGCAAATCTCTTCAAACTCTTTTAATAATGGTGTTTTTGCATCAATACAGTACACACAAACCCTAATTTGAATAAGCACATGAAGCGCCAACTACGCACTGATGGCATGAATGAAAAGCACTTCTGGCTTTTTCTTTTTCTGTGTGCAAGGCTTTGCAGATTGCAATGATGTTTTGTAGTAATACATACGTGTAGTAAACACACACACAGGTATCCTAATGTGTAAAGTATGTATGTGTGTTCTTAACAAAACACACTCAATTCAAATTATGGGAAAGTTATTTTCTTTTCTCAAAATGTTCTAACACTCCTCAAACATCAAAAATGCAGTACAAGAAAACAAAAACATTTGCACTAGAAAAAAACAGAAAAAATGTGTCTACATCTCGCCTTTGTGGGTCTGGCCATAAAACTTAATCCACATCACATGCGATGTTATCTTGAGTTATTCAGCGTGGAAAGTCACCAGGAGTGCTGTATCCAGGCCTGGCATGACCCCTGATCGATGTTCCCACAAGCCTCCACCATCGCCTGTAGGAGGGGGATGCGTTGGGTGGGGCTGGTGATCATACACATTCCAACGCCATTCAGAGAACAATTATTCAATAGGATTCGAGAACGGAGAGGGGGGGGGGTGTAATGAAAAGTGGGTGACCTGTGAACCAACTGTGGACCACAGCAGCACGGTGGAAACTGACATTATCCCACATGATAATGTACCTGCCTGCTCTGGTCCCTGGTTATTAGGGATTAGTCTGTTGTGGAGGGTGTCCAGAAATGGGATAATGTGTAACTGTGGCCTATTTATAGTGTTGAAGCTCTGATTTGTGTGTGTCCTCATTATCTAAACGTTTATTCACATGTATCAGTGTGGAAAGACAATTGGCAAAATGGTGTAGCAATGTGGAGACCAGTGTTTGCAGATTTGCTAGAAGGGTGTTATTAAATTGAAAACTGAGTGTAAAGCAGTGAGTTGTGTTTACAGTATTGCAAAAATGTTGTTATAAAAATACAAACTGAGTGTAAAGGAGAGAATTTGCATTCAAATTGGCACACTTGGTAAATGCTTTGGCTACAAGTGTTAATGGTTTCAGAGATTGTGCTTCAAGAATCACTGTTAGTATTTAAGCATTCAGAAAAAAAACTGTAAACATCTTGACCATTGGCTGTATTACTGATAGTTGCCATAGAGGTTTAGCTCTTCAGTGTCTATTTTGTTGTAACTGTATTATGTTCACAGGAAACTATTGAAATAATCTCTTTTACAGCTGTGGTTCCATCACCTTGCGTCTGCAGTCCCAGGTCACATACTAATCATCACTGCTTACAATCTCCCGACACCAACAGCAGGGAATTATAAAAAGTTTCAAACATGCAGTGTACCGTATGGTAAGTTATTATTATAATGACATGTTTCATTGCTATGATTTAATATCCTTATAATGATATTTGTTTTTTAATAATAGTAATAATTATAGACTACTGAAATGTATGCAATGTACACCCAGTAGCCACTTTATAAGGGACACTTATCTAAGGGCCCTCTTAGGACACTCTTTTGATTCCAGTTTAGCCGGAATTCACGGCATTAATTGATTAAAAAAACTGCAGAAAAAATACCATAGGGATTTTTGCTCAGTGTTGTCTTGATAACATCACGCAGTGTCCTGCTGATTTTTCAGCCACACATTTATGCTGCCAACCTTCCTTTCCACTTATCCCAAAGGTGTTCTATTGGATTGAGATCTGGGGACTGTGCAGGCCATTGGAGTAAACTGAAGTCATGTCATGTCAGTGGCATGTTAGTTGAACCATTTTGGGATTATGCATGTCTCAAGAGATGCTGGATGTACACACTGGAAAACAGGTGGACCGTGGCCATAGAGGGATGTAAATTATCAGCAACAGTGCTTACATACACTGTGGCATTTAAGTGATTCTCAATTGGAATTAAGGGGCCTAATGTGTGGCACAAAAACATTTCTCACACCATTACACTTCCACCGCCACCACCAGCCTGTACTGTAGTCACAAGGCAGGATGAATCCATTGATTCATGCAGTTTTACGCCAAATTTGGAACCTTCCATCACAGCTCAAATCGAGATTTGTCTGGCAAGGCAACATTTTTCCAATCTTCAATCATTCAGTTTTGGTGATCACATGCCCACTGTAACCTAATCTTGTTGTTGTAAGCTGACAGGCGTGGGACTGAGTGTGGTTTTAGCTGCTGTAGCCAGTGGCGTCATTAGGCATGGGCGTCCGGGGCTATAGCCCCGGATCTTTTATGAATAGCCCCGGATCTCAAATTGACCAAAAAACAAGAAACCAGGCAAGCCTAGTTCAGCCGGCCCGCAATAGAAATTTTTACCATCTCGAGATTTGAACCCAGGACGCCCACATAAAATGCTGTGTCGTGAACCACTACACCATAGAGCTGTACTTTTGTTGGGTGTCAGTATAGCCTCTTGTCTCTATACTGAACAAATCCTCTTTTGCCACTGGCCGTTTTAATATTTAATTGGCCATTCGTGAATGACATTGATACAGTTAAACTGACTAACGTTTCTTACTAAGTTTACCTCCACCATAAATAGCATCTATGTATGGCGTTTGCCACTTTTAACAGCGTATTAGCCAGTAATAAGCTTTACCGGTATCTACTAACTTACTGGAATAGTCATAAGAATTGAGCAATTACTAGCGAGTCTGCCAAAGCTATTTCATTTCATGGCATAGGAACTTATTTTTGTCTTTCATGGCAAAACAACATACTTTTTTCTTTCATTCGTGAATGACATTTATACAATAACTATCAATAAAGGCAACGATAACTAACATTTTCATCAAGTGAAAAGACGAGAGAATCGTGGAATCTACCAGAAATAATTAATAAATGTCGTTGCTCTGAATAGATTCGAACATGAGAGGCACTGCCTTTAACCACTACGCCACGGCATTACACATTTCAGCAGTCTCTAGACTCCACTGAGGGTTGTGTAAAACTGACTAACGTTTCTTATTAAGTTTACCTCCACCATAGCATCTATGAACTGTATTACTTTTGCCACTGGCCGTTTAAACAGCTTATTAGCCAGTAATAGGTTTACTAGTATCTACTAACTTCCTAGGAATAATCATAAGAATTGAGCAATTTCTAGCGAGACTGAAGATGAATATTTCCATGCCAGAAACAGTCGCAATATAACCGTATACAGTTTCAGTTAAGGCTTACTATAACGTAACTACTGTATGTTAAGCCAGCAAATGTGTTTGTCTATCCTGACCCAAAACGCATGCACGGATGCGTACTTTGAAAATCCACCAGAAACAGTCGCAATATAACCGTAAACTGTTTTATTCCAGGCTTACTATAATGTAGATACTAACGGTTTAGCCAGTATAGTTTTCATCTATACGAATAATTCATAATGCGTACTTCGCTTTGCCTGCGAGGAGATACGAACTCGGGACATACAGTTCACAAGTCTGCTTCTCTAACCACTACGCTATTTAACTAAGCCCCCAATGTATTGTAAAGAAACCACTGAGTGTAAGTCTAAACCTAAGATCATGATGCTTCTTTTTTTTCTTTATAGTTAGCAACTCTTGTAATTTAATGTCTATATTTGTAATGACACTGGCTAGTCTCTGTTATACATTAATATTTTCCATCATTTTTTTGCAGCGAGCACATCCAGGGAATCTCTGCCGGTGCCTGAGTTCAAAGAGAATTCACAAAACAAATCAAAACGATTATGTTGCACACTGCCATTAATCTACTCAAGGGTTGTTATTATAAAGACAAAGTGCTCATTGCAGTTTCACATAAAAACGTGACTCATTCACCCACAATACCGGACAAATATTTAAGATCAAGGGCCTGAATATTTGCATTTCTACTGTTAATCATATGTTGAAATGTCACTGTGGTCTGTCTTAAGTAGGGAAAAACCACAGATGTCTCAGAATCTGAATCAGTGAGTATCATAGCACTATACAGACAGGTGAGACCAACAATCCTGTTGCTGTTCATTTTGCACAAGAGGGACAGTGTTAGGTCAGTGAGATATTTTGAGTTAGAGAGTTCAGCTCAGAGCAGGGAACTTGCATTTCCAGAGGTTGTGGTTTCAAATCCCACAGTGGACCAGGTTGTATAAGTATGCACTCAGTACTGTAATTCGCTCCGGATAAGGGTGTCAAGCTAAATTACAAAAATGTAAATGTTACGCAGAGGCAATATTGAGGAAAAAAATATTTTTAAGTGAATCCTTTTGTATCCACAGATTGAAATCTCCTCATGCCCTCAATCACACTCCTTTTGTATGACTATTTGGTATATACTGAATCTTGATATGATGTGGTATTATCCTTTTGATTTGTTAACCTCTTTTACCCCAGAGACAGGGGCGCCGTATTGGGGGGGGGTGGGTAGGATGATTCTAAGGGCCCGTAACTGACAGGGGCCCTAAAAACTTGTAATAACGTTAGGTAAAAAAAACCCATCAACATTAAATTATTAACCTTTCCACCTATCCTATTTTATTTTCTTGTCTTTGGCAAAAAGTAAACACCCAGAGAACTTCAGGCTCATCAGCCCTGCCTGCCCATTCCCATCCCCCTGAACCAGCCCTACTCTCAACTGAAGGTGAGCAGCATTGTGTTGAATGACATGTCAGTTGGCATAATTGCAGGGGGTCTGTGGAATTTAAAAAAAAAAATTGAAACAGGAAATTTATTATATCCTTTTCAATGATAAGAATTCAAACACTCATTTTTCCACAATGATCATTATATGAAACAAAAATATAGTCTGTATTGGATGCTGGACTGTTAGAAGCATTGAGTGACTCAGTCTGTATAGCTGACAGTGACTGCTTATTTTCTAGTTGGTATGTTAGTTCAAAAATCTGCTGCTGATTTTGTTCTTTAGTTTGTTACATCATTCTATGAATGATTATGTTAATTTAATTGAAGAGGTTCATGGATATTTAAGTTATATATATTTTAAGTTATTCATTAATGTTGAGAATTTTCCAGTGAAGACTTGTACCATTAAAATTACATTTAGACTGTAAAAGATGGCCTTTAGCACATTTCTTATAGAGCAGGGGTGGGCAAACTTAGGCCCGCGGGCCGAATCCGGCCTGCAAGGCAATACCATCCGGCCCATGGTAGATAAAAAAATTATTTTTGAATCTGAATTTAAATTATTTAGACATTATAATAGACTGCTGTATAAATGTTTAAATTATTGGCCTTTTCTGGCCTGCAAATCATTAATGATTAACAAATTACAAAACAAATGCGGCCCTCTGTTTAATCCGGCACCACTGGGTGAGGCCTGATGTGAGATTTTTTCATGGGGCAAAAATCCCTGGCAGCGCCCCTGCCCAGAGAACGTACATTTGGGAATCTTGTTATCCGGGAGATCTGATTTGAAGTGCAGGAATGAATGTGTTCTTGATGTATTGTTGCATTTTTCTTTAAGCTGTACCGGGCACTTCCCTCCTCACAAAGATGCTCACCTCTGGTAAGACCATTGGTCATTTCAGGGTCTGAGTGCCTGTGATCATGTTTTCTTTTTTAACAAAATATGTTCACTTTTAATGTGCCTATCCAAGTGACTGACAAAAAGACAGATGTTGATGCAAGTCCAGCTCGCCTTCTAATATTCAGTCTTGGATGTGTAGCTGGTCTAGTGGCACTGGTGATCTGCGCTCTCACTCTGTGTAAGTTCAGGAACCAGGACTGAAAATACTTTTTTAAAGTAACCAATCACCTCTTATTTTCTTGTTTTTAATTAATTAACCAATATTCTGTCTTATATTTTTCCAGATAAAGTGTATGGAATTTACACAAACTACCCCTTTACTGACCTGACGAAGGCACCCATGTCAGTGCTTATGGTGTACCCCGCGGAGAACCTCGTCTTCCAGAGAGCTGTGTTGGCTTTTGCTGAGTTCCTGCAGTGCCATGGTGGATGCAAAGTGGCTATTGATTTGTGGCAGCTTAGCAGGCTGGCAGAGCAGGGTCTCATGCGCTGGCTCTCAGAGCAGGTGCAATTCGCAGACAGGGTGATGATTATAAGTCCACAGCCCAAGCATTACCACATTGACCCCTGGGAACACGCCATGCCAGCCGCATCTCATGACCTGTTCCCTTTGGTGCTCCACATGGTGGCAAGCCACGCTAGGAGCCCCAGTGAGCTGGCCAAGTTCTGGGTGGTGCACCTGGGCAAGGCCCCAAAGAAGAACGGCTTGCCTGTGGAACTTTGGTCCTGTAGGGACTTTAATCTGATGCAGGACTTGGAGAAAATCATCAGGCACCTACATCCAGTGCAGGACTCTAAAAAACTATTGTTAAAGTTGAGATCAAGGTTGGCCAATGGGGAGAGGGTGACAGAGAAGCTGAGAAATGCAGTACAACAGTTAGAGGCTTGGCGGTCCTCTCAGGTAGTGGAGTGCAGGGAGCCAGCTCCTTTGGTCACTATACTGAGAACCTGACGATGCCAGTATCAAGCTCAGTAACAGCTCTGCAAACATCAGGGGATAACTTTTCTTACTTAGCTTGAAGATAAATGTTTTTTGGGGAAATAAAACAAATGTTGTGTATTCAATGTTTTTTCCATGTTAATAAATCATTTAAACTCATACTTTGTTGTATCATATATGGTAATGCATACGTTTAAGAGTAAAGTTAATACAATAATATGGATTTTTAAATTTGTAATTGACTTTGCCTGGTTCTGTCTTTCACATGTTTGATTTTCTCTGCTTGTCTATAGTCTTGCCGCTGAAACCTCAACAAATGACATGTAATTTCCTACCCTGCAATCTGTTTTGTCACCAGTACCTCCTTCAACACAACTGGCCTTCGTTACTTAAACAACACCAGGCTTAACCGGTATGTTTCTTTATGGGAAAATTCCCCATCCATCTCAGTTCACTGCTTAACATCTGCTATTCCAAAAGTAAACTGATGAATCCTAAACACAGGTAAAATTTTTGTTCTACAGCTTCCTAATCTGATTTACTGGAGCCTGGTGGAGGTAGCTGCAACCACTACAGGACAGGACTGCATCCAGGTTGCAGGGTACAATACTAAGAGGAACATGAGCACTGCGTGTCAAGTCATTTTATTTCTTTACAATGCATGATATTATTTTAAGAGAGAAAACATCACTCATCAGGGAAGAACCCCAGTGCACCTTATACAGTACGTGTCATGTCTATAGGACCACATTGCACCCCAACCAATGGCTTCCCTATGAAGTTAAACAGGGCCAGTTCCTGGATAGGAAACCAGGGGTCTATAGCTATTGCCCATGTGGGGACATTTCTCTGTTTTATGTTGTCTTTTGGCTACCCTGACTCACTGTTGTAGCAAAAGGTCACATTGCGATATTGTAAGGGTTAGCCCAAGTAAACTGGCTACATTTCCAGTCTGTCCCACTTGAACATACTGTACCATTGTGGCCACGTAATCATCACCAGATGATTTGCCTCACTCATTTCCACATTTCCCTTGCAACTGTTCTTTAGATCACTGTTGGAAATAGGAATGTGTTCTCAGTCCACTTACCTGGCAAAATAAGGATTACATACAATTATTCTGGGTATCCCCATGTCATTGAGACTGTAATTAATGACTTAGGCAGGAGGCCCTGCGTCAGTGGTAGATCAGGACAGTATATCCTTTTCTAGCACACGCACTACCTCTATCTCCAGGTCCTACAGAGACAGAATGGACCAAAGACCTTCAAAACTTTCTGACCAAACAAATTGCAATCAACGTGGTGCAGCTCAGGCGTCTGTGACCTCTATCGTCGTTGTTGGCATTCATTACTCCGGCTGGAAGGGAGTACGGCATTCACTTACAGGTTGAGCAAGGAAGAAACAGAACAGCATGAGATATGCTTCAGAGGACATCTGTCAGGGTGAGTGCATGCAGAATGAACAGACCCGAGACACAGATGCAGGTGTAGATTGTGTTGATCACAAAGAATATAGAAAATAACCACATGCTGAACAAAAAGCTACAGAGGGCTGGGACCCAAAACAAAACCTAACCAAAACAATGGAAAAACAGGGCGAGCCTAAAGAAGGCTAAAAACATTGAACTTAAAAAAAGGGCTTGAGAACAAATTACATAATACACCTTTTTGTTAAAACACAGATACCACCTAATACACAATTAGGCTAGAGGAATAAGAATGTAAACACAGTCAGTAGACTGTAGCCCACTTATGTTTGACCAGCCACAAACAAATGACTGCAAATCAATACAGCTCAATGTACCAAAAAGTAACAGCAAGGGCAAAAATACCAACCAAAATTACCCAAATACAAAACAGCTGTGAGAACTGGCACACCTAACTGTGTGCAGGGTTCATGGGATGTGGGGAACTGCCCGATTGGGAAAACCAAGGTGGTAAACCTAATAGCTGGGAGAGTTACTGGGGGTGATCGTGACAATGTTTCAACTTGGACTGCTGAGTCCACTGGGAGTTGTAATGAAGCCGACTCTGAATGACAAATTGGAAACCATGATGATGATGATGATGGGGGAATATGGGTAAAATTTTGGGTAAAATAAAAAGTATCAAATACATACAAGTGTCAAGTACATTTGTATTGATGCTTATCAGACACACGACATAGGTGTCAAATAAAATATACACTCAGTGGCAAGTTTATTACGTACACCATCAAAAAGTATAATTCCCATAAAAAAAGGAAGCGGCTGTGACTAACTATATGAAGAAGGTAGACAGCATTTGAAGCATTCAGTTTCTGTTTCATTAAATGTTAGAATGATCTAAATAGGTAAACATGGTCTGATTATTGTGCCAGGCATAACAGTTCCTGGACTTTGCACACCACAAGCCAGACAGAGACAGTTGCTCTACTCCCAATTACGTTAGGGTCATGCTTCTCGTAACACAGAATGCGCATTTGGAAAGGATCTGAGCTAGGATAAACCTATCAATGTAATTGTACTCTTTGAATGCAAAACCGATCATGACATCAGTATCAGTACTGAAAGATTAAGGGCCCAAGCCTGTTAGAAATTGTAGATATGCAACAACTACGTAAACATCTATAAGAATTACTACACAAACGCAAATATGAATTTGTCCAATAACTCTGCAAACTTGATTTTAAAACACTCATGTTAATGTGCTGGAGAAGCTATGTTAAATTGAAAAGTCCCCAATACATAAAAAGGAAAAGCAACCAAGTAGTTTAACAAAAAGCGTTCTTTAAATATTGCTAGTACTTGAGCCACCAATATCAAAAAACCTTAGCTACACTAATCTCACGTGAACCAGAGGCATCACCTCTCTCCCGGGATTTTTATTTGGTCAGCCCAGTGTCTTGCTAGCTGACATTACAGCAGCTGGGATATAAATAAAAAATGGAATAAATATGTACGTAAAAGTGTGATTATTAGATAAGTTTATGTAATTAAAAAATGTAATTACTTTTGATTAGCATTCTTGTATTTCTAGGCTTATTAATTCATTTACATCTATATTTAGAATTATGTTTATTAATATAATTACTTATCTTTCCGTGTACATCTATTTATTTAACTCTGTCAGGTTTGGTCCTTCATAGGACAGTACTGCGAGTGTCTAAAGCGAGTATGAAGAAACTACAATGCAACCGGCGATTGAGTTTGAATGGGGATTATTTTAGTCACTCAGAACAACTGCGTGGAAAAAATATTTGAAACATTGAACCACTTAAAACATTGACTGCAGATGTCTTCTACACATCTACGCGTGTACTCATGCTAGAAGTACTTCTCAAATCGCACATGGCCCCTTTAAATGTAAATATAAACGACAAATGCCACGTTCATGTGGAATCTCAATCTAAGAAACTATGAAATGTGCGACATACTAATTAGTCGAACATGAATAACTACAACCAGTTAGTAAATTGGAAATGTCGGAGTTTCTGGTTCTAAATATGACATGATCAGGCGATAGCCAGAAATTACTAAAGTTGACCTATTTCTCTTAAATGTTATTTCATATCCAACCCTAAACGAATGCATAACCCTAAACTGATATTAGTTGAGTGACTTCCTGGCAACACACTCTAGAGAAAACCATGAAAGAACTGGTTATTTCCCTGTCATCTCGTTCCATGTCCATGGGAATGATAGACGAGTTCCCGCAAACAATTGAATTGGAGCACCTTTCCAATGTGTCCTAATTTACGAACGCAGCTTAAATGTGAGTGTTGAACTAGTTTGCGTGGTCCTTTCTGTAATGTTTTATGGTCGGCCAGGGCAAGACAGCTGCTCAAACCAAGGGAATAGTTATGGTTGTCCAGTTTTCAGTAGCCCGGAGTGTTGTGGGAACAGGCTGCTAGCTAGCTGATATTATTTTAGGACTAATGTAGAAAAGGAGGAGCAGATTGCAGATTGTCTCAATTTGTTGTCAAACTTCCACAATGACACAAGCTGAAAGAGAACAAGAAAACGGCAAAGAGAAGGAGAAGGAAAGAGAGAAGGAGAAAGAAAAGGAACAGCGTGGCGTTAAAAGACCGATCGCTCCACCGGTTATCCCGGAACCTCTTCAAGAAGTAAATTGTAAACTTACTAACTAGCTACGGTCGAGAGCCAACTGTAATAAGGCTATTTCTTTTGGACGTAGACCACTGTCAAAGGCAGCTACGGTTAGCTAGCAGCTACGGTTAGCTAGCAGCTAGCTAGCTAACCGTAGCTGCCTTTGACAGTGGTCTACGTCCAAAATAAATTTTAGATGTAGGACGACCATGCACTTGTCGTCCTACATCTAAAATGCACTTGTCGTCCTACATCGACCGTAGCTAGCTAGGTCGCTGCCTAGCTAGCTACGGTTAGCTAGCAACCTAGCAGGATAAAGTGCATGGTCGTCCTACATCTAAAATGAATACTCTGTAAGTCCTTGTGGATAGCATCTGCTAAATCAATGACTAAATGTAAATATAAGAGTAGTGCCTATTCAAGTCAGTTATTTATTCTGTCTCTATCCAATAGACGAAATTCAGGTATAAGATGAATCGGATGTAATCATTTGATTCTTCTTTACTCGTGTCTCACCCAGTTGACTACTTTAAAATGGTAGGAGCTTGCAATAGAATAGCAGTGGTCTTGCCAAAATTGGTCTTAATAATCTAGTCCTGTAGTCCATGGTGGTAAATTATATCCTACTGCTTGGTGACAAACTGCTTGCGTACTTGTAAGGTATTGTGCATTCATAAACATTCCCTTTCACAGCAAATTCAGAGCAACTTCATTGTGGTGATACACCCTGGGTCCAGAACACTGAGAATAGGTAGAGCAACCGACACTCTTCCTGCCGCTGTCCCACATGTGATAGCCCGCAGACATAAACAAACAGGCCAGCCCCGATATGAGGATTCGTGGCTGGTGAGAGAGGGCCTGAATGTAAGTCAAAAAATGATGCCTAGAACACACATGCACATACTCACTGTTGCCTTCTGTCTTAACTCTCCCTCTCTTGTTGGTTCAATGAAGAACCCGGAGAGCAACGAACAAAGGCAGAATGGTCTCAAAATGGTTGACCAGGCGATCTGGTCAAAGAAGATGTCGAACGGAGTACGACGGACGCCAGTATCTGCGGAACAGGTTTGACGTGCGGGGCTGTTCTGCTGCGGGGCTGTTCTGCTGTAGGACCACCCTGGATGTCGCTTTAATGGATGTTTTTAATGGCTGTTTTTAATGTCTGTTTATGTGGTTGCAGGCCAGGTCTTACAACAGACAGATTCGACCAGCAGTTCTGGACAGCAGCTCCCGGGTGAAGTGGACCAACACATCCTACCACCCGGAGCTCCTGGTAGGAGAGGAGGTGAGTGAGGAGGCATGGCAGATCTAGACACAAAGCACGTTCAATGGCAGGTTACATTCAGAACCAACGTTTCTGTGGCGGAGTCCTTCCTGGGTTTTGCTGTTGATTCCTCTGGGTCGTCTCTCCCCTCTCTGTCCCGAAATGGCAGGCGCTGTATGTGAACCCCACTGACTGTTACGATGTGCACTGGCCCATCAGCCGGGGGCAGCTCAACGTGCACGGTGGTGCGGGGGGTTCTCTGACTGCTATCCTGGCCGACCTAGAGGCCATCTGGAGCCATGTCATCCAGAAACAACTGGAAATCCCCCTGAAAGATCTCAAGGTACTGGCCAGACCATACAATTGGGCTTGCCCAACATTCCTGTTGTTCATATTTAACTGTAAAACCCCTAGTGTCGTACTGCGCTTTGGATATTTTACCAGAAAACCCAGAGTGTGGGACAGCGCTGTTGATATTTAACTGTGAAACCCCTAACGTGGGACAGCCCTGTTGATATTTAAAGTTAAAATCCCCTTTTAGGGTATTTTAACTAACTCAGGGTGGCGTAGTTGGCAGGCTGGTTTGTCGTCTACAAATTATCACGTTCGGTTGTTTGCCAGTATTACAGGTGTATCCTTTTAGTCCCTGACATCTATAACAGACAACACATCAAGGAACTGGTCAACATGCTGCTGCTCAACATGGGCTTCTCAGGTAACACACACACACACACACACACACACACAGATACACACTGATCCTCCATAAACACACATTCTCACACACACACACCCAAACACATGCTGATTCCCTCTACTTGGCCTGCAGCGATCATAGTCCACCAGGAGTCGGTGTGTGCCACCTTCGGCAGTGGCCTGAGCAGTGCCTGCGTGGTGGACGTGGGGGACCAGAAAACCAGCCTGTGCTGCGTGGAGGACGGAGTGTCTCACCGCAACTCCAGGTGGGTGTGACCTCCCTCCCTGGTCGACTGGGAAAATGTGGACATGGGCACGCTATGTTTGAACCTCCCACTGAGGAACGGGACGTTTCCACTGTAAAGGCTTCTCCAGAAGTCACAGTCTCCCCATTGTGTTTTCCTCCGCAGGCTGTGTCTGGCATACGGTGGCTCTGATGTCACCCGTTGTTTCTTCTGGCTCCTGCAGAGGGCAGGCTTCCCCTACAGGGAGTGTCAGCTCTCCAGCAGAATGGACTGTGTCCTACTGCAACAGCTGAAGGAAACTTTTTGCCACCTGGACCAGGTACACCAACAGCCCCATGACGTCTGGTTGGTTAGACAGAAACATTTCCTCTGAAATAGGAAGGAGCTACTGTACCATGTCCAATAGCATACATATTTACACTTTGCTATGGTTTGCTCCAATGACCAACTGAGATCCTAGGTGTACTATTTCAGATCAGGCATCTGTAATCTTTGCATTAAGGAGCTGAGGCGCAGGCCTGTTGTCGTTCATCACTAGCACACTGACTGACTAACCAGTCTGGGCTATAGAGGCCGTGGCTGAATCAGATGTGTTACTGAAGGGTTGGAATGGAAGCAGACAGACAGACCCTTATTCTACATTCTCGGCATGATCTCTTCTCTTTGCTCCAGGACATCTCCGGACTACAAGACCATGAGTTTCGCACACGTTTCCCAGAGTCCCCTGCTCTTCTGTACCAGGTTCGACTTGGGGATGAGAAATTACAGGTAGACACACACACACACACACACACACACACACACACATCCACCCATCGCTCTTGTAATTTCTTTAGCCCGATTAGACTGCTGCTTGAATGCTTTGGGAGACAGAGTTGTGATGTTACTTGTTACTGTTGTGTCTCGGTGTTGCTCCTGGCATACTGATATGCTAGGAAGTTCAAGTCTTTTACTAACTCAGATCTTTTCGAGTGGTTTAGTTAAAAAGGCTGCTGTTCGTTGGGAAGACGCGCTATACAGATCCATTGATAACCTTTTGAATGAACAATTCATTTGAATGAGTCGCTACAAAATGACTAATTAATTTCAAGTCAGTAAAAGGTGTTTCGAAAAGAACAAATCATTCGCTAACTCTTCATCACTAGTGTCAACATGTTTGAGATGTTAGCTGCTGCGAAGGCTACTTTCGTCAAGCAGTGGGGATGTACAGTAATTGTTTTATCAACAACTCTGTCAATCATCATTGTAGTTTACTGGAATACCAAAATGCTGCTAAACTGGAGATTTAAATGAAGCTGGAGGCTTCTACAATGCTGGTTTATCAATAGCCGACTACCACTAGCCTTTTGGAGTTTGGCTCGCCAAACTGAACTGAACAAGTATTTATAATTTTAATTAGGCCATGCACAAAGTCTCCTGTTTAAATAAAATAGCTCAGTTTTATTCAAGAGCCATTTAACACAGCGGAGCTAGCAATTTTCTCAAAATGAGTACAAATGTATTCATTCAGGTTCATGTGCAAACAATAAAAAGCCACCTATACTATATGTTATGGTTACGAATTTGTGTACCGTTACAGCCCTCGCTGTCCATGATGAAGAGTGATGACGATGAGGCCTAAGTTGACGTTGAAGAATACTAGGATCATGGTTACACTAAGCAGTGTACCAATGTGTATTCTGTGTCGTAGGCCCCCATGGCCTTGTTTTACCCCACCACGTTTGGGATAGTGGCCCAGAAGATGACCTCCCTGCAGCACCGGTCTCAAGGCGACCCAGAGGACCCACATGATGAACACTACCTACTGGGAACACAGAGCAAACAGGACCAGGTAGGACAGCAACCCCCCTGGGCTGAGTCACACATCCTTACTGTATCTGATTGGCTGTTTCCTCCTCTCTCTTATGATGCTTAGTCATCTAAAGCGTCTGCAGAGCGCAAGTCCCTTCCCAAGCCCCCGGGCTTCGAGGGGGAATTGAGCAGTCAGGTCGGGGACCCCTCAGACCGTGGAGGTACTACCCACGGCCAGGATGTGGAGCTGGGCCACTCCCAGAATGACTGCCTGATGGGGGGAGCGGAGATGGAAGAGCCCCCTTCGGCCCTCCTCTTCAGGAAGACTGCCATGACGCAGTTTGAGGGCAAAGCGCTTGGCTTGGACAAAGCCATTCTGCACAGCATTGACTGCTGTGGTAAGCAGAATCCCCCTGCTTCAAAATGATCCTATAATGGCTTGTTATATTATGCCTTGATAAACTTAAATTATACTATTGGTTATTAATTATGGATATGGGATAAATTCAGAATTTTAAAGCAGTAATTATAAAATAGGGAAGGATGAATATTTGAAAATAGGGTTTGTTTGTGTCCAGCGTCCGATGAGACCAAGAGGAAGATGTACAGCTCCATCCTGGTGGTAGGAGGCGGCTTGCTGTTCCACAGGGCCCAGGAGTTCCTACAGCACCGCATCCTCAACAAGATGCCCCCCTCCTTCCGCAGGGTGGTGGAAAGTGTGGAGGTCATCACACGACCTAAGGTGGGCTGCCCCCTCCTATCTGCCACACTAAGCTTTTTAATTTTAGTTGGTGTTTCAAAGTTTTACCTATTGGCTGTGTTATTTGTCTGCCAGTGTTGTGATTGGCTGTGGTATTTGTTTGCCAGTGTTGTGATTGGCTGTGTTATTTGTCTGCCAGTGTTCTGATTGGCTGTGTTATTTGTCCGCCAGTGTTTTGATTGGCTGTGTTATTTGTCTGCGTGTGTTTTGATTGGCTGTGTTATTTGTTTGCCAGTGTTGTGACTGCCTGTGTTATTTTCCAGCTACTGTTGTAATTGGCTGTCAGTGTCATGATTGGCTTTGTTATTCATCTGGCGTGATCAGATTAGGCCTTTTTTCAGCAAAGACAAGCAGTCAATGTAGTATGTAATTGGTTGCTAGAACTCAAATTCCACGACATAATCCTCAGTATGTGTGAGGAGAAAACAGGGAATTGTTACTATCTAAATCTCTGTGGAATCTCTTAAAAAAAAATCTCCACTATGTTAAGGAGCAGGGGAGGGGGAGAGTTTTCACGGAGTTAAGCATACAGTCCTTGCAGTTGCCCGTGTGTAACACCTTTTCATGTTTGCGTTGTTGTTCAGGACATGGACCCTCGTCTGATCTCTTGGAAGGGTGGAGCGGTGTTGGCCTGCCTGGACACCACTCAGGAGATGTGGATTCACCAGAGGGAGTGGCAGCGTTTCGGAGTGCGCATGCTCAGGGAGAGAGCTGCGTTTGTCTGGTGATCCCCACCCCCCAGAACCAAGGAAGCAGAAAATGAATTTCATTGCCTTGGACACTCTTGGAGCTGTTATCTACTGTAAATAGACATGTACAGTGTTTGTCTTTCTGGCACTTTTGTTGAGGTGGATTAAATTTGTTGTTTATTCACAGTTTTTTGTCTGAATTTCTAGTGGATTGTAAATGGTTTTAGTTAAAGGCCATAATTCAAGCCTCAGTGTAACAAATTAATGGGATCATTGCTCTCTCCTAAAAGTTTATTTGGTGTGTCAGAACCTATACATTTAGAAAAAAGTGTGATGGGTCTGCAGTCAATGATGTCATATACAGCTTAATCAATTTCAAAATGTATTAGTAATTTTCCTTACATCAGAGAGGTGTACAGTAATGGCCTGGCTATACAGCCTTCTTCAGTTTATGGTTAGCTTATAATGTGGAAATAGTGATGTGCTAAGCAAATCTGACAGTGACACACATTTTGGCTCTGTACTCTGGTACTTATATTTACAACAATACAATGACTAGTATTTGTTTCCACATTTCATGAACTCTGTGACATTAAGCTGGTTGGATGAATTTCTAGTATGTTTTCTTTCTCCATATAATTTTGTGGCCAATATAAATCTAATTGTATTATTCAAAATCTAAAGTGCTAGAAGTCTGAATACTTTTGCAATACATTGTTGGTGAAACATCTCTTTACTTGGAACTTTAAAGTCAAACATTTCCCACACATTTCTGACAGGGAGAAATGTTTGTTCCAGAAGGTGAAATGAGAAACTGGTACCTTTTCTGTAAGTTGGAAGGTAGACTCAAAATTATTTTTCCACAACTAGCTTTGCAGATATTGAGATGCAATTATTTGTGATAATGACCCACTAATGTTTACTTTCCTTTACATCTTGGTTAGCCAACCTCTATGCTAAGAGGTTTGTCAAGCAGGCAATTCTGTGTTTTTGCAAGGCAGATAATCTGACTGAATACCAGTAAGGATTTGAGAAAAAGGATACTATCAAATGATTAGTTAAACTTACAATTTTACTGTAACTACTGTAGTGTCCTTCACCATGCACCGACAAATTCCACATATACATACTGCCATAAGCACTCTTTAAATGACATACAGCACAGGAGTTTATTTAACAGGGATACAAAAGATGACATCGGGAAGAAAACAGGAAACTGCCGTATCGGCTGCCTTGGCCCCTACGTGTAGGAATTCCCAGAGCAGCGTCATGAGTCTGTGATAAGCAGAGGCAGTTGGAGAGGATGGGGTTGGCACACATGGACGTTATGGTAGCCCAAACTAGGCAGTTTTGGCTAAATTAGGCTACATATCTGCAGCCATTGTGACAACCCAGGCCTACACGAATGGTGTAGGCGTTTACCTATAGAAAGAACAGGGATGAGAGGCAATGGAGTTATACTCATTGAACCACAGTTTTGCAAACGTTTTAGTTCCAGGGACGTTTTTTGTATTGAGTTGTTTTTTTAGTTGCTCTTATATTTACTACTAAGTGAAATTTAATTGTTTTAAAATGGTCATAACATGGTCCATCAAGTAATTTTGTTGTCTATTTTGGGACACACTGGGGCTATTAGAAAATAACTGATAAAAAGTTGTACTTGGCGTTTAGACTACTTATATATGTTAATAAACACACATAAATAACACAAACACATTTAAAAGTAGGTCAACCAAATTGAATTCTGAAGAATTAAGGTCTAGGTTTTGGAGTGACTGAAAAGCATAAAAATGGTATTTGGAAGTTCATGAATAAGTCAGAGTTGAGCAAGTAGAAAATCTAGTGTAGAAAAACATGCATTGCTTTAATTTGCAATATTGCCACAGTCCCTCTTACCATGTCCTACACAGCTTGTGACTGTCATAGAGGGAAACAGAAGATGCAACATACGTGTTCCTGAGAGCCCAACCTTTATTTTAAGGGGTTGTAGCCCTGGGTTTGATAAACGCTGCCCTACACTACCCCAGATTAATATACTATACATTTAGGATTTTTAGTATGGCCTGGAATAAAACGGTTGATGCAACGTACCGTCCTCATCCACCACCACCCATGGGAGGTGCATTGGGCCCCCCACCGTGGTTTATCCTCCCCATCCGTCTCCTGCCACCAGGTGGTCCAGGGGGACTGGTAGAACAGAAAACACAGACATGGAAATGTTAGAAAATGGTTCCACAAGTGAAATCAGTCCTCATTTGTCTGGCCCCTCATAATTATTGTGGACATTCAGCTATGCAACAAAGTGCTATTGTTGCGCTACGAAACTGCCACGTCAACCTGACATGAAAGTAGGCTAACTGTATGTTTTGACCCAAGGGACTAGGGACTTACCCTCTGCCATCACTGAAGCTTGAAGAGGATAAACCAGAGCCGCTCTTTTTTGTCAGATCTGGCTGGACCAGAGTTTGGAAACTGAGGTGAAAAAAAATAAATAGAATTTGCTCTGTATATAAAGGCCTTCAGCTAACTTTCTAATGACAATCTTTCCAACAACACGCAAGTAATGCTCTTTCGATTACTTTGTTTATGTTAACTACTGACTTACAACAAGCCAATGAACTCCACAGCATTCCAGAAGAGATCAGTTAGAAACGACAGTCGCCATGGGGACTGGGACCTGCTGTCCAGGACCTGACCTGACAAAAGAGGAAAGATGTAAGCTTGCTTGCATTGCAAGCAAACGTACAACATCGGAATTCACAGCGTCAACACTACAGAAGCAACCAGCAGCACGAAACAGCGGAACCAACCTAAATTTTGTCCAACGGAAAATGTGTTTAACCAAAGGGTCCCTCACTTTTTCGTTCTGTTTGACAATACGGGAGGGGCCTACCTGGATTTTGTCTAATATAAACTCTGTTTGACAAAACGTTTAGCTAACGTGACAGCGAAAACCTACGTTTAGCTAACGTGACAGCTGATGTTAGCCATTAAGCACGTTAATTTCAGTTTCATGCGATAGGTAAAGACAAAGCAATCTCGCGCCGATGAATAATTGTGATTTGTATAGTAATTATAGACAGTAATTACGCAATACAAGAAAATAAATAATAATCACTTACCATTCGACACGTACACCATCTTTGCAGCTCAACTGCTCTAGTGTTGTTTACGCCTGCATTTCCGCGTCCGGTGTTCTTCCTTCACAACGCTTGTTGACATCAAATGTTTTGGCGCTTTACCGCCGCCTACTGTGCTGGAGTGTGAGCCAAAAAGTATTAACCGCGTTTTCTTTAGGAAAGCAGAAGGTTTGAATCAATTCTGACTCATGAATGTATCTTTAATACATTCTTTGATGATTTCGCCCTTCTGTATGCCATTTTCTTCTCCCGTCTCCGTGGTTTAAGTAGCCTATGCTATCAGACCGAGTTTGAGTTTTCATATTGATTTTCTACTTCTAGAATTGTTATAGGAAGCAATCCTATTTGATTGTTTTATGGCTTATGGCTTTGTTATATGATTTGCATAGACTACTTCTTCATAAGAAATACGAATCGTACAAGTTTCCAAATCATGATAGAAAATCCAAAGTGTTTTTTGACTAAGGAAGACGACTATTGAGGACGGTAAAATACACTTCCAGTAGCAAACTAAGAAATTGACATTAAATCAAACATTCTGGCCTACATCAGCTTTCGAGGTCTGAGCATTGTCTCATTACCATACCGTTTGACCACGTCCTATTCAATAATTGAAAGCAGTCTATGGCCGTCAGATGGCAGTCTACAGCTATTCATTTAAATCAATGGTCCTCATAGGTCGTGAAGTGGCTGGTTAGAGAATGGGCAAAATGTATTTTCTGCAGGTAGACAGAGATGAAGTCATTTATCCCACTGATTTTGTGAACTTTACCATTATTTTACCTGGGAGTATGACTGAGAATATATTTTCATTTTTAACAATAATCTGGTTACACTGCTTCCAAATGTTAACAAATGTTAATAAATAAGCATGGTTGTTGAAACGATTAGCAATCCCTTCTGTGCTATACGGAAAAATCATTGATTGCTTGGTAACCTAAGATTTTCTCAAAATAAAAAGATTTGCAATCTTTTGAATGGTTTACCACAGAGATGTTTGTACCTATTCAATATCTGTCTGACAACTTTGCGTATGTATTTATACTTATATTTACTTATACATCATTCTTCATTTACACTTTATAGCTAGTTTACACTTCACATGATGTATTTTGCACTTTTTGAGTTTGACAATTGTGTGATGTTAAACTACATTTTGTTGTCCTGTACTGTGCAATGACAATAAAGTTCAATCTCATCTCAGATTGTGGCCCTTCCTCTTGCAGGAAGTCCTGTCTACATCCAGACCTCTAGATCATGGTTGACAACTCCACAGTCCCCCCTTCCAGAGTGAAAAGAAGCTTGGCGTGACCCTGGACAACACCTTGTTGTTCTCTGCAAACATTAAGGCGATGACTCGTTCCTGCAGGTTTATGCTCTACAATATTTGTAGAGTACAATCTTACCTCACAATGTAAGTGGCGCAGGTAATCAAGGTACTTGTCATCTAACATCTGGATTAGTACAACTCACTGCTGGTAGGGCTATCTGATTGTGCCTCCAAACCCCTGGAACCTATCCAGAATGCTGCGGCCCGCCTGCTGTTCAACCTTCCCAAGTTCTTCTATCACCTGCTCCTCCACTCAAACCACTGGCTTCTAATTCAAGTTTGCATCCACAACCAAACCATGATGCTTGCCTAAGAAGCTGGAAGGGGAACTTCCTCACTGTACCTTCAGACAATGTCTAAACCCTACATCTGTAACCAAGCTCTTTGTTCTTCTACCTCTGGTGTCTTTGCCAACCCACCCCTACGGGATAGCAGCTCCAGCTCAGCCAATCAAAACTCAAACTTTAAGTTGCTTTAGATAAGAACGTCTGCTAAACACATAACCCGCAAAACAATTAAAAGTCTATAAATGCCTATGGGATTAATAAGATGCTGTTTAATTTCCCGAACCTGCAAGATGGCCAAGTGCCTCAGCCCGACTTCCTTTCTGAAGATCTTCGGGAAATTTTAAATCTTCCAAAAGAATCACATCATTACACATTTCTTTCTCATTCTCTTTCTCATCTCTCAAAAAAATCTATGAATCAATGTCGCATTCCCTTCCCATTCAAACAGACAGGCAGCGTCATCGTTGGCGATTGGGACTTTTTGGGAAAGAGAAAGGCGAGAGACTGAACTTAGAAAATACTGTATTGTCCCACTATGATGAGCCCCCAGGAAACACATTGGGGCCAGAACAGCTGCAGACTGGTGAAATCACCAGCATGTGGGTGTCCTGTGAGGTCATCACAGAGCCCTAGTTGTCATAGACAATGGAAGAGCCGAATGCGTAGGAAGCCAGTAGCCCTCTCCTCTGTCCTGGTAATGCTGTACGTGGGCAGGGGGGACAGTCCAGGGTACAGTGTTACTGGCTGCTTCTTATCAGAAGCACAAAGAACCATTGAAGTGGGTTTGTTCTCTTGCTTCCCCTCTCCGGGCCTCACGCCGATTGGGGCTGGGCCCTCCTCCATAGCGCGGTCGTTATCTCCGTCATGTCGAGATCGTTGCTCCCAATGGGCTACCTGCAGGGCAACGCTGCATTGTGTTCGGTGATTACAGCTCTATGAGGAATTCAGTGGGCCTGACGTCTTTTGTACCCAAAAAAGCAGCAGACTCCGAGCTGTTCGACACCTCCCATCATCCCACCCCCCGGCACCCTTCTCCTCCCACCCCCCGGCTCTGGTCCGGTGCCAGAACTCTTAAAGACAGCGGATACGAACGGGAGGGGTGTGTGATTCTGAATAGGATGGTGGGGGGGGTGGTATATAAGGGATGCGGAGGGGGGAGTTGAGGTATTGTCCACAGCTTAAACCGCAGCATCCTGTCCCGTTGCCCTGCGCTCTTACCGTCTTTCATTTTATCCCTTTTCATTAGTCTTTGTCTTCCCTTCTTCCCCCGGAGAGGTTATGTGTTTGCACAGTGTTGTTCGTGAGCCTGTGAACACAACGCCAAGCACACAGTCCATTTTTACCAGCACTCTTCTCATTCATTCTTTCACGTTTAAAGGTTATTTGAACAAACACTGTTTGTGTAAAGAGGCGGTCCACTGCCTTGTTTTTTTTAGTGTTCTCTGTAGTGTGACCTTCCACGGCACTGCTCCCTTTACCTACGCCTCTTTGTCCTGGGATGATGAATTATAACTGTATGACAGTGGGCTTGTCTCTGACTCCCATTCTATGAATGACTGCAAAAAGGGTTGGGGGAATGCTTATGTCTGTGGTTAAAAAACAGGTGGAGCTTTTACCATCAGTGGAAATAATGTTAATAATGGATTAATCGTTTAGGACACTTCCTTGAAGAAAACGCCGACGATAATGCAATTCTTCAGAAACATCTTTGTTCACTCAATCCGTGAGAGTGTTCTGAACCCCTTCCCACGTCACGGCATAGTTCTGACAGTTTCTTCTTTCACACACATTGTTGCCCAGCGGTCCTTCCTTTCTCAGATCAATTGGAAAGGCATCTTTGTTTTGTTATGTTACTTACTTATCCCGGGCTTTGGATTGGGTTCCAGCTGTTCCGGAGTCATATTGGTTCTATATATCTTGGCATCTTGTTTCTCTTTAGTTACGCTAAGATGTCTCATTTTGACAATTTACGCATTCCTTTTTTTGCTGTTTGTCCCAGTTTTCATCAAACACATTTGTGGATATGAAGCTACACACCTGTTGAATGTTCCAGAGATGTTAACAATGTTTGCTTACACTGCATTCCTACTCCTGAACTCATGTGGAGATGTGCTGATTGTACATAACATTCCCTGGCTAACTTCATGTTTAGGTAGCTACCGAGGTCTGTAATAAGCCTAAATTTAATGAAGAACTCTTTAAAAGGCAGGGACAAGGCTTTTTGCCTTTTAGTTTAGATATAAATCAGTGGTCTTGTGGCCTTCAGTGGGGCCCATGGCATTTCCCGATTGCAACTGACCTCCTGCCCTCTTACTTTCTGCCTGTTTGTTACCCAAGGGCTCAAACATCTGCCATTACCTCTCACCGTCATATCTGGTCATTCTGTATGTCAGCTCCAGGTCATTCTATCTCTGTTGTCCTACACGTCATACTATAATGAGAGTCCTGCGGCACACAGAACACGTAGAACAGGTTCACAGGTCTCCTGAGGGAGTGCCAAGTAAGCCGCCATGCCCTTTAACCTTCTGGTGTTGGGCTGTTGTAGTCAATGAAAGGTTAACTCTGTGATTACAGTTGATGGACAGTCATGTGGCTTCATGTCTTTTTACTGTATTCAGCTGTGTTGAGCTCATGATTGTCAGGGGCATGCCCGTCTGTCTGTCTGGCTGTCTGAATACAGGATCGGCTTAATAGGAATTCTTCTTCCCTGATCAAATGAATAATTGACCAGGAAGATTCCTGGTTGCCAGGGTTACTTCTGGCGGTTTGCTCCTTGGCAGGTGATGCATTGATCGGTGCCATGGTTGGGCCGGAGGAACAGAGGGGCTCCGAATAAATCGCTGGGCAGGTTTGGTGGTTTTGGGCAGGGAAAATACAGTGAAAAGAAGAGTAATCATCAGCTGAGTTACTATATTTTCCCTGGGAGTGGTCAAGACTAGTGTTGACCATTATGGACCTGGCTCAGCCTGGTAGTCCGGTAACAAAATGGCCTTGACATGTGTGTCATATCAAGGTATGCAGGGTGCCCTCAGACTCTACTCTTAACATACCAGATATGAACACTCCAACCACTTGAGCCTGACCAGGAGAATATGCAGGCGAGTCCAGAGGATGGGTATCTGCTGGGGAGGCCAGGGGAGGGATGTCCACGAGGGAGGCCAGAGGAGGAGTATCTTCTAGGGAGGCCAGAGGAGGGATGTCCACAAGGGAGGCCAGAGGAGGAGTATCTTCTGGGGAGGCCAGAGGAGGGATGTCTACGAGGGAGGCCAGAGGAGGAGTATCTTCTGTGGCATCAGTAAGAGGATAAATGTAAGCAGAATGGGCTCTGTTATTCCCACAGGAGTGTTTTGTATGGTAAACTACAGACTTCTTCAACTCTGAAGGACTGACAAAGACAAACCTACCAATCATTACAGATAGCTTTTACTTCTGTCGCCTATCTTATATTCTCTCTCTGTCTCTCTCTCTGTGTGCACAGATCTGCATTTTTATATGAGTGTGTGTGAGAGAGGGATAAGAAAGGACACAGAGAGGGAGAGAAGAAAGTGAGAGAAAACGTAATGTAGGAGTGTTGCTGACCACTTGCATAATTAATGTGTGAGTATAAGATATTAGGGGCCTTTTAATATGAACCATGAATAATTCATTGTTAAGAGACAGGAGGTGGCTCTTTCATTAGTTGAACCAATCAGAGAAGTGGCGCCGTCACATCCATCCCTGGTCTCCAGCCTCTCCAGTGTGATGGATGGGTACAGTAACACTACTCATTGCCAAACATGTTACTGTGTCCCAGACTTAATACGCTCACTCTGATTAAAAGTGGCCATTGTAAAATACCCCTTTATTATTCACATGTAATTGATGTTTGTTAAATAACAGAAGGATCTCTGCACTGTTGATTACTTTTACCAAGCACTGCTTTCTTTTCTGTCCTGAACTTCTCGATCTGTTTCTGTCTCTTTCTCTCTTGGAGGTTCCTTCTGCCATACTGGTGCTATTATCTGGGATGAGGTAGCCATTACCATTCGGGGACATTTGTTAACTCTTTAGCAGTGGTATTGGTTATTGGACCCTTTTTGAATCCTGCTCTGTTGAGATGAAGTTTGGAGTTAACATGCGTGTGTGTGTGTATGTGTTTGTAAGCAGCAGAGCTCCTTTCTGAGAGGCTGGCTCCTTTACTGAACATTCCTGCTTCCACTAAGTAGAGGGACAGACCGACCTGGGGTCCAACAACACAACATGTCCAGGCACGCTAACCGCAACCTTTAAAAAAAAACTAGCAAGGATACAAAGGATATGCCTATAATAATAATAAATGCAGTTATTTCATATAGTGATTTTCATTATGCATACATTTTGGGGGTACTAAAAGTCCACACAAAAGGGAAAATATGAGAAAATGTATTTTGTGGCTATTTCCTCCGTCCCTCCGTCCCCACCTGGAAAAAAAACATTTACCGCATAGGGTTTAGGTTTAAAGTAAAACTTATAATTGTGGTTATGATTTGGGTTAAGGTTAGGGTGCAGGTTAATGTCAGGTTTAGGGAACATGGAATTTGTGTTTTCGTGTCCCCAAAAGGTTAGTAATACAGGACTGTGTGTGCATGTGTGTGTTTGTGGGTGTGAGTGTAGACTATACTTCTGCACTTGATGGCAGTTTGCAACTCCCCTGTATGTCGTTCATGAATTAAGGATTACCCTGATTCCCTTCTTAGCCCAAAGACAAACACGCAGGAAATGAGCTGCACTTTATTAAAGGTAACAATATAACTTTGTATTTGTGTATATGTGTATAGCTGATGTTTGGAATGCTCATATTTCGGATGAGACCAAACGGGCGGTTTGCAGCATGGATGTATCACACCAACCAACTAACAAAAACGTAATAATGCCTTTGCGTCGTCAGGAAGCGTTCCTGTGAAACATTTTTGTAAACCTTTTAGAATCCATTACCTGATGAACCCACAGGAAGGGGGTTCTACTATATACCAGTACTAGATTCCAGCTGTACCTAAAAAATTGACCACTTATGCCGCGTTTCCACTGGTGCTTTACCCTGGCACTAAGGGCACACCGGTGATTTATGCTAATGTTGGCTCCAAACTATCCTGTTTCCACTATACATTTGGTACCGAGGACTTAAGGAGGGGCTCAGGTGCGGAGGGAGGTGTAAACTATGAACGCGATTTAGTTTTCCGGTTACGAAAAATAAAAGGCGATATTTTTCTGGTAAATAAACAATAACGCCATGCTCAGTATGTTTACAATTCGGCGTTTGAACTTGAGTAATAAATCTAATTTCTTCCTCAAACTCCTGCGACCGGCTCCTTCTTCACCTACACTCGTAACTAAGCCAGTGTATTCATTATTTACTTTGATAAGTATTTTGTCAAAACTATCGACCTTTAATAGAAGGATTTGGGAGAATTCTGAGGTATTTTTATGTTGTAAAATAATTTGCAGGCAACGTCTCGGTCTCAGCGCTCCGTTTTTCTATTGAGTCAGTGGTATCGTACCACATTTGGTCGTTCCAACTCTTTCCGTTCTGAGTCTTTGCTTCCCTGTACTGTTGCTCATTTTATTTATTTTATCCGGGATCTGTTTGTTAGATCGGATGAAAACCATTACGAGGAGCATAAAGACTATGCAAATGATACACATTGCTATTCGATTTAGCACAGCATGCGGCGTTTTCTATTGAGTCAATGGCATCGTACCACCTTCGGTCGTTCCAACTCTTTCCGTTCTGAGTATTTGCTTCCTTGTACTATGTTCTATTGCTTTATTGACTTTATTTTATCAGGGATCTGCTTGTTAGATCGGATGAAAACCATTACGAGAAGCCTACAGCAAACGATACACATCGCCATTCGAAGAGAACAACATGCCGCGTTTTCAAACCACGTCACGCGTCAATCCGCAAACCCAGCTTAGTCCGGGGCTTGGCAAGTGAGAGCCGGGACACACGGCCGTGGCCTACTGGCCCGTGTCAGTGGAAACAGAAAAAAGTCTGGACTTTAGGGTAAAACACCAGTGTTTGGCACCAGTGAAAACGCGGCATTAGTGTCTGAAAGTTTTAGATAGCTTAGCTGCCAACGATTGTCATTTTACTCTAGTTTTAGTTTGTAATTATTTCATTTCAGTTTACTCAGTAGTATTTATTTTTGTTACAGTTTTATCCTAACCTTGTTGTGTCATAGATGAGGGAGCATGATTATACTGGGTGTACTGAGTCTTCATGTTTATTCATGAGCTCTTAAGTCTGCACCATTTTACTCTGCTCTCAGATCTCTACATCACTCAGAAGTGTTGAGCAACGGAAAGCTCTCTGCTCAACGAACCTCTGCCTTTAGTAGCGTCCTCATTTCATCTGCATTGTGCCACACTCTTCCTCTTCTTTCCTCTGGCTCTTGTTTTTGTGGATTGTTGCTGTCTCGGTTTCTCTCGCGTTTCCAGCCGGGCCATGGGCGCACACTGCTCCTACTTACCGTCACTGGATCCACCAGGAAACGTCCAAACAAAGCCCCGGAACTGTTCCCCGTTCTGCTCAGTCCTGCTATGACACTGCCCCAATGTAACAGCCATCGCGCACAGCCAATCACATACCCAACCTGACCATGAATGCTTTTCATGTTCCTAAATGTCCACGAGCCATACTAGGGCACTGGTGTTGTAGTGCCGTTACCACCCTATACCTTCATCTATAATCCATCTCCCCCCTCTCCTAATCAGTACCCTGCGTGTGTTGTCTTTAGTTGGGATGCATCTCCTCCCTGATCCCCGGAGACCTGGAGGGAGCTGCAGTGAGCACGGAGCTCTGAGATCCAGGCAGGCTGTCCGCCCAGCCCAAACTTTTCTGCACTCACAGCATCCTCCAAGCTGCTGTCCTCAGCTAATGGGGTATGTTCTGAATTCATAAAAACATTTCTGCGCCTGTGTGTGTGTGTGTGTGTGTGTGTGTGTGTGTGTGTGTTGTGTGTGTGTGTGTGTGTGTGTTGTGTTGTGTGCGTGCGCATGTAAGCAGCAGAGCTCTGTTCTGAGGCTGGCTCCTTTAATGAACATTCTTGCTTCCTCTAAGTAGAGGGACAGACAGACCTGGGGTCCAACAACACAACTTGTCCAGGCTCACTAACCACAACTTAACACACTTATCAAGGATACCTACTATAGAGATAGGAGCTCTCTATGGGCCACCTCCAAACTGGTAACTGCTAATAAACAGCTGCACTATACTACTCTCAAACCTCTGCCAGTCTCCCCACATCTAGACAGATGAATATTACCTAGATGGAACTGCAACTGTCTGATGGTGTATTTCTGTAATAGGATCTACTCTTACAGATCTCCTGCTCTTATGCTCACCACCTTGAGTATTGTAAATGTAGCCTAATGTATGTTGACACAGTAAGTTGATTTAGTGTATTATAAATGTAAAGTATGTTGTCACATTAAACAGATAGTTAGTCTAAAAATCATATTTATCTAAAAATTCACTAACCAAAAGTTAGTCCAGAATGGACATAGAGTCACTTTTTCCATCCATTATTCAGCTCTGTCCACGGCTGTAATTAGCGTTCTTAGCATTGTCCAAATTCATGAATGGAAACCGTTCGTCCCACTACAGCAAAGCTCCATTGCAAGCGGAAAACGACTCCAAAACACTCCAAACTACATTTATAGAGTGACCAGACGTCCCGGTTTGCCTGGGATTGTCCCGGTTTCAAGCTGGGTGTCCCGGGTCCCGACAAATATCTGTAAAACACTAAAATGTCCCGGTTTCCGACATTCACTACCAAATTGTCCCGGTTTTCACGACAATAATAATAATAATAATAATACTGTATTGTTTCTACATACGAGTCGAAGCCAAACAAACAACTGCGTAGAACCGCGTAGCAAAGCAACAATTCTCATCAAATCTCAAAGCGCCCCCCGCTCCACCAACCACAAGCACGCATGATGACCAACATGCGTGCATAAGCGGATGCATGTGCGCGTGCATTAACGTGTGGTACATAAATATTGTAATGTAAAATATTTAGTGTATTATAAATGCACAGTATGTTGACACATTAAGTTGATTTAGTGTACTATAATGTACAGCATGTTGGCACATTACGTTTATTTAGTGGATTATAAATGTACAGTATGTTGACACATGTTGATTTAATGTATTCTGTATATATATGTTGACTTCTAATACATCACACCAAATATCATTTTGAGCATGTGTTAATGAACTAATTGAATAAAGGTGATGGATTTTAAACAATTGGAGACTGGGCCATCAGGTTACATCCAACTCCTATGCGCTGCGCATAAGCAAGGCCTAAAACTGTCCACAAGTCAGTCAAGAGCCTTAACTTCATCTGACACACTGATACACTCTGGCCGGTTCTAGGTATAAGCGAACCTAAATGGTCACTTAGGGGCCCCCAACCGCTAGGGGCCACTAGGGGAGGGGCCCCCAAATCAAATTTTGCTCCGAGTCCCCAAAAGGCTAGAGCCCTGGATACATGAGTCATCCAGCAGTATGTGTTTCAGATAGACAGATAGGCAGACAGAGGTCAGTGAGGTGCTGTAGGGTAGCCAGGCCTGGTTTAACTCCTCTGGGGGCGGCCTGCTGCCGCATCTGTCTACGGGGTGGTCCTAACAGATTTGACCTCAGAGTTGCTGTGTGTTAATGGACACAGTCCTGATGGGTGTGTGTGTGTGTGTGTGTGTACGGAGGGTTTTGGGGGGCGCTTCATTAAAAAGCTGACCCCACTGACAATGTGCCGGATTGATTGATAGGACGGTTCGGGGTGCATTGGGCCCCTGAGCTAATTGGTTTGGCTGATTGAGCTCTTGATGAAATTCAAGTGATGGGAACGGAGGGGGATGGTGAGCAGATCAACAGGACTCAACCTGAACCCAACCTCTGTCTGTGGACCCCACCTCCCCCATCCTGGCTCTGAACTTGCAAGACCCCTGTGGATCTTGGGTTCTCTTTCTGTGTTTGTTTTTCGTCGCTTTATGATATTTGATTGGTTTATTGACAGGAGCAGGGGATGTCTGTGTGGTACGGGGTAGCAGCGGGAGTACTGAGACCCCCCACTCGTGGCTTCTGTTTCAGACAAACTCTGGCTTCTGTTTCTGGCCAAATCT
>JACXGI010001783.1:52520-85239 GCA_016801175.1 Esox masquinongy
TGTGTGTGTGTGTGTGTGTGTGTGTGTGTGTGTGTGTCAGTTAGGCTGAAAGTGTTTGAAATAATGATCTCCCTTTTCTCAAGCCTCTGCTCCACATGGCCAGATCCTGAATGAAAACAAACCAGGTGAACAGTGTTTATTTGCCTTTGCTACTTATGTGCCTCTGATTGGCACGGCCAATTCTCTGCCAAGCCGCTCCACTTCCATCATTATTTAATTCAGATGTAAGGTGGAGGATCCCGAGTGTTCATTATTTTCACATTAGGAAAAAACATGTTGTAACTTTCTGCCTTTCTGAGAAAGTCACAGAGAAAGGGAAGGAAAAGAATGGCAGCGAGTAGGCCTAGGGCTGGACAGAATGGACAAAAGGATATCCATATTGTGATTAATTGCCTGAACTGATGCGTACCAATTATTAGGACAATTTGTTTCTCAATTTGTTTCTTATTGGCTCATTACCTATTGAAACTACTCGTTTGATTGTTGTAGCCGTCACTTAATTAACTCATTACCAATAAACCATATTAGCATGTTTCAAACTTAACATTTCTCCTTTATAGGTTTGCCTACTTATCTTGCAAATTCTGCAAAAAGCCTTGGTCCTGGTCTAGTGAGAAGGTTTACCATGGATTGCTGGGTATTTACCTTCTGTCTATCCTTTCTTTTTCCCCTCACATTTCACTTCCGTCTCCTCTTCCCTTCCGCTTCTCCTTGCCCTTCACCTCCTCCTCCCCTTGCCTTCCTTGCTTTGTCCTTCTTTTAGGTAGGTGCCGGTGGTTGCAGTTCCGACAGATGGCCCATGAAGTGCTATAAGGGAGCAGGCCACCCTGCCAGCTGGGGGAGGAGGTCCTGTAACACCAGTCTGGAGGCATTTCAGAAAGGAGGTCGTTTATCATCAGTCAGGTGTCAAAAACACATATCATAGAGTTGTATGAGTAGACACACACACACATTTGGACGCACACTTATTCGAACACAAACACCTCTACACCCCACATCATTATCCTTCACTCCGACGTCAGGATAACCGTCATTGCTACAGTCCACATATGGTCTGATTTTACGATGATTCGATTTCCAGATGCAGGCTCCTATTTCCAGCTTCCACTGCAATACGTTAGATGTTTAGATGTTTCCAATTATAATAGAGCAAGACTATTTTTACTAGATTTATATAAAACACGGAACTAGCCATAATCTACAACATTCTTCATTAAGACAGTCTTTTTAATCCAGTCAGTTATTTCAACTTCTGTTATCGCATTTGGTACTTCTTTGTTCTTTCCTCAATTCACCAAATGACCCCCCCAACCCTTGCAGTGTCCTTTTGTCTCCCACCCCTCTCTGAGTCCTTGGGCTCTTCGTCCTCTGGACCCTTGGTCTGGAAATAATACAATTCCTAATGGTTCACCCATAACCTGGTCATTAACCTTCTACTAATTCTATTTCTTTTTCCCCACTAGCTGACCAAATGTTTCACTCTGTCATTTACCCGCAGAGCCCAGGACTGGTGAGCTGTGTTCCTTCCTGTACTCAGAGGCATTTCTGTGATAGAATGAGAGATGATGAGTTCTACGTCCTAACATATCAGGAGCGGTGGCCCATCTCCCGGAACATTCCTCAGGCTCAGAGCTGTCCCTGCAGGCAGGCTGGCTGCACACTCCTGACGCTTATTTATTTACATTCCCATTTTAGTCATTTAGCAGACGCTCTTAACCAGAGAGAATTACAGTTAGACATCTATCTTAACACAGCTAGGTGGGACAACAACACAGCCCAGTAATAGTATCCAATACACTTTACTCAAGGAAATACCTATCAGCAAAGTTAGTGCTAGAATATTTACCTCCCAGCACTATATTTCCTCTGTGCTACAGTCAATACAAAGACTAGTACGGCATCCATATTAGGAAGTCAGTTCTAATACAAAACCCCATCGGAGATCAGAGAAACCTTCTTCAATTGTCAGTTGTCACTCTAACAAAAAGGCCTCAGACAAACTCAAACCCGGACATCCTAATATGGAAGCTGTAGCTTGGCTACAGCTCTGGGTCAACCTGCGGATGTTCCAGTCTCCTATCTAATCTGTCTCCAACGTGAGACTTGAGTCTTTCCTCAGTGACGCTGTGTGTTAAAAACACGCTAGTATTGTTCAGGCGGTGACACACCCTTACGGAGACTGTTTTTCAACTGAGGAGACACAGACACGCTAATACGCTAAAATAGAGCGTAGGCCAATATAGTAATGCTGGCTCATGTGCCACGCATACCACACTGCACTCTGCTGCCATGCACTGGGAGTAATGATGGAAATGGGAAATTGCACAGCGGCCTTGGAGTTCAACATCACAGGGAAGTGTTTTGAATTAACTGTGCCGAACTAGGGTGCTTTGTTGTGGTTTCAGGGTCATCAGGACTGCGCGCGCGTGCGTGCGTGTGTGTGTGTGTCGTAGATCTGTCTGAGTTTGTGTGTGTGTTTGACAGGTTTGTCTAAGTTGATGTGTGTAAGTGTATAGGATGGCCCTGAGTAGCTAAACGATAGAGTGTGTGTGCATGCGTGCATGAAGGGACCTTCCAGTACCGATGGCCAGCCAACACAATCAACCCTCTGGTTTGATAACAGTCAAAAGAACTGCAACAACTGGAGGTGGTCAAACCCCAGCAGTTAATGGGAAATTACTGACCTCCTTTCTTTTCTTCCCCTCACCTCCCCCTTCTCTCCTCTCCCCCCTCCCCAGAATGAGCAATAGAGTAGATTGGGCTGTGGAGGATTGCGTGTCTGCCGTGGATTTCTGCTTCTGCAAGTGCACAGTCAGCGCTGATGATGTGCTAAAGTGTCTCGAGAATGTACAGACTTTCCACACACATGCATACACACACACAACTGCATAATGCAGGCTATGTGAAGTGCATCTAAACTCATTTACCCGAACCCATAGTGCTCGGGATTCTGAACTTCAAGACCTTAACAACCTCACAGACTCTACATACCAACCAACCAATAAGCAATCTCAAACCATATTGAGCAATCCTTCGAATTCCAGATGTTTTTCAAAACGCCTGTCTTTTCCTGGAAATGAAGTCTCAGGAATCCCATGTTTTTCCATGCCTGCCGTCAGCAGTTTTTCCCCGGTGTTTCACCTCCTTCGGTCTCACTGTCCGCACAACTCATGTCCCTCTCCGTGGAAGAGTCGGGACGTTTCTACTTCTCAGACACGAAGATGAAAACACATTGCGGTCCCCTCAGACACATGCGCACCGCTCTGTCACGGTTGACTCTGAAGCCATTAATTACTGTGACGGGTTCAGACGAAGGGGCGTGTCTCCACAGGAGACGGTCTCATCTGAGTTCTAAGACCGATAGCGATCATGCACGACGCAGCTGTTGTGCAGCGGAGTGCGTGACTGTCATTAAATGGCAGAGTGGGTGTGGATGGTTGTCTTTGGTTGTTGTCAGTGTCGAGCCGTGGTCGAGAGGCCTGTGTGCCCAGATGTGTCTCTCAGTTTCCCTCTGGAGTGATCTGAAGAGAGAGGGAGGAGCAGGGACATGGAGGGGTCTTCAGAAAGAGGGAGGCGCAGGGGACATGGAGTGGTTTTCTGAAGCTTTTCAGGAAAGACAACTGACCGGCGTGTTTGAGAGAGAGCGAGAGAGCGAGAGAGAGAGGGTAGAGATCAGAAGAGAAGTAACCCATTCTATGTGAGGACAGATTATATGAGGGGTTGCTTACATTTTCATTCTCTCTTCATCGCCTCCCTAGTTCATCTTTATCTCTCTCCCCCTGTGGCCTTGCAACGACCGCAGACTGTAACCAGAATAACACTGAGATATGATCCAGCAGACAGGACCAGAATAACACTGAGATATGATCCAGTAGACAGCACCAGAATAACACTGAGATATGATCCAGTAGACAGGACCAGAATAACACTGAGATATGATCCAGTAGACAGCACCAGAATAACACTGAGATATGATCCAGTAGACAGGACCAGAATAACACTGAGATATGATCCAGTAGACAGCACCAGAATAACACTGAGATATGATCCAGTAGACAGCACCAGAATAACACTGAGATATGATCCAGTAGACAGCACCAGAATAACACTGAGATATGATCCAGTAGACAGGACCAGAATAACACAGAGACATGATCCAGTAGACAGCACCAGAATAACACTGAGATATGATCCAGCAGACAGCACCAGAATTATACTGAGATATGATCCAGTAGACAGGACCAGAATAACACTGAGATATGACGTGCAGTTTGTGCTGTGTGCTGTTTTGAATCACTTCTATTCAGCTCAGAACCATTTTTTTCATTGTTCCCCTTCCTTTAGGGCCTGAGTTGGGGTCACCAGGAGGGTGCAATTAATTATCAGGTAATTACTATCCCTGTTTTTCTCAGTTAGCGATTACATTCGTCGTTTAGCCTTCCTCCAGAGAGACTTTATTTTTACTTATGTGGGATTCAAATGCATGACTCTGGCATTGTGTGTACGATGCTCTACCAACTGAGCTAAACAGGACTAAGAATCACTCTGTCTCTCTCTATGTGTGTGTGTGTGTGTGTGTGTGTGTGTGTGTGTGTGTGTGTGTGTGTGTGTGTGAGTTAAGACTCAGTGGCTTACTCTAATGCAGTGGGAATGTAAGTAGGGAGAGTTGAGAGGTGCTACAGCAACAAGCTGATAGGGATCTGTAACAGGTAATGCAGGTAATCCTCTCACACATCTAACATCGATAAACCCCACATCATCACACAAAAACACCTACCACACAAAAACACACACTTTTCTTTCGCACACTGACACGCCCACACACACCAACTTAAACACACAACAACAAATACACACACCTTGAGCTAGCTAGCTCATGTAAACTCAGGGTAACAGAGAGCTTTCTTGGACAAACATCAAGAATTTGACCCACTTGGGATGACAAATGACAAAGAAAGCTGGTCTTCATCATGGCAGCTTCTCCTTTAACCTGTTCTTCTCCACCTCCTTCTCTTTCTCTCTGCTATCCATCTTATTCTTCTGCTCAGAACTAGCTAAGGAATTCCATCTTCAAAATAACACAACACAACAGATGGATTTACTTTATCTTCCCATTGCCGTGTACAAGTTTTCATAATATTTAGTTTTGGATTTGCATCAAAGCAGGTAGTTTGAATGTCTGTTTGTCAAATAAATCGGTGTGATTTTGTGTCTTCGGAAAGTATTCTATTCAGACCCCTTCACTTTCTCCACATTTTCTTGTGTTATATACTTATTTTGTAATTGGTTAAATATATACATATATATTATACACTGAGTACCAGTCAAAAGTTTGGACACACTTACCCATTCACTTGATTAAGTGTGTATATTTGCCATCTAACCCAAATCTACACAGAATACCCCATAATTACAAAGAAAAAACAGGGTGTCTTTCAGACATTTTATTTTGGAAATTTCTGCCAATTTATTGAAAATGAAAAACTGAAATATCTCATACACTGATCAGCCATAATATTATGACCACCTGCCTAATATTGTGTAGGTCCCCGTTTTGCCGCCAAAACAGCCCTGATCCGTCGAGACATGGTCTCCACTAGACCTCTGAAGGTGTGCTGTGGTATCTGGCACCAAGACGTTAGCAGCAGATCCTTTAAGTCCTGTAAGTTGCGAGGTGGGGACTCCATGGATTGGACCTGTTTGTCCAGCACATCCCACAGATGCTCTAATGGATTGAGATCTGGGGAATTTGGAGGCCAAGTCAACACTTTGAACTTGTTTTTGTGTTCCTCAAGCCCTTCCAGAACCATTTTTACTTTCTGCTGAAAGAGGCCAATGTCATCAAGGAATACCTTGCTGCACATTGTCTGCAACAATGCTAAGGTAGGTGGTACGTGTCAAAGTAACATCCACATGAATGGCAGGACCCAAGGTTTCCCAGCAGAACATTGCCCAAAGCATCACACTGCCTCTGCCGGCTTGCCTCCTTCCCATAGTGCATCCTGGTGCCATGTGTTCTCCAGGTAACCAATGCACACGCACCCGGCCATCCACGTGATGTAAAAGAAAATGTGATTCATCAGACCAGGCCACATTCTTCCATTGCTCCGTGGTCCAGTTCTCAAATTCATCTTGTGTCCTTTTATCATCCTTGAGATGAATCTAGAACTTGATTCAATCCACCTGTAGCAAATTCAATTCATTCATGTTTTATTAAGCTGTCTGTAAGGTCCCCCACTTTAAGGTCCCACTCTTCACAGTGCATGTCAGAACAAAAACCAAGCCATGGAACTATTCTTACACATCAGAGGTTGTGTTGATCCGTAGTTCTGGGGAAAGTTATACAAAAATTGCTAAAGCAATGAAACTTCCCAGGAACCCAGTGGGCTACATCATTTTCAAATGGAAGAAATTTGTAACCACCAAGACTATTCCTAGAGCTGACCGTCTGGCCAAACTAAGGAGGTAACCAAGAATCCAATGGACACATGAGCTTTAGAAATTTTATGCAGAGATTGGAGAACATGTCAAAAGGACAACCACCTCTGCAGGACTCCATCAATCAGGCCTTTATGGTAGAGTGATTAGAGTAAAAGGCACATGACATGCCGCCTGATGGAATCTGAGAGCATGAGGAAATTTATTCTCTGGACATCTGAAGAATGTAGTTTACCGACGCTTCCCATCCAAATGGATGGAGTACAAGGAAGAATGGGAGAAAATGGCCATGAAAAAATGCCCAATTCCAGGTGTCCAAAGCTGTTATCGCTGCCAAAGTGAGCAAATGAGTCTGAATAGTTTCCGAAGGTGCTATATATGCTGTTCTTTGATGTTCGCAAGTAAAAACAGATCAAAAGCCAAGAATATAAAAAAATATTTTTCAGTTTAAATGTACTGTTATCTAGTAAGACAATATAGTCCTTCATAGTGTTAAACATGTATTTGTATGTAGAATATACAGGGCGGTAGCACATTGACATCCACCACTACTGGTCAGTACTGACACATTTTAGGATGTATATTATTCACAATAATACTAGGGAATACAAGTACTTGAAAAAATTCATCAGATTTATATAAAAAATAAAAAGGACTAATGGAATGTATACTATTTCAAGTCATAATTGTACTATCTTATTTAAATAGAATTATATACCGAAGTGCTATACAAATGCTACATTGGACCTGGCTGAGACAGTGCATTGCATACTTCTACATACGACCACACACATTATAATTGCAGGTATAGTGTATGGGTCTCTCTTGAATTTTGGCCACCTTGTAGTTCAGCCTCTCGTCAGGCAGGTGCTGCTGTGCGTCAAATAGTTAAAGAGCATTGCTAAAAGGTTCCACTTTATTTGTCCCGTCTGCGTGATTGATAGCGTTTCTGTTTGGTCATGTTCACAGACTGCCATAGAGGCTTCTCTGTTTGGGAAGCATTGTGTTCACAGCACTGTCGACAGATGCACTAGCCATGATTGAAGACGCATGTTTCACTTTATAGTCTGCGCGTGTGTTTGGAGTGTGTATGGTGTCTGTCTGTGTGTGTGTGCGTGTGGTAAAAGGTGCCACAGTACAGGAAGTCATTGTAATGTTTTTCCTATATAGAATAAAAGATGAGATTAGCTTTGTTGAATGGCAGTATAACAGCAGTAGATGGAAAGTATTTGCTGTCATCAGTTTCTCTTATGTTTAATATTTGTTGCATATCATGGACTGTGTTCATGTTGTGCTTGATTTTTCTTTGTGTGCGCGTGTGTGTGTGTGTGTGTATATACAAGTTAGCCCAGGCATTCAGTGAAACAAGCAGCCAAGAAATAATAAAACACTTGATCTGAGTTGCAATGACACGTGGACAGATGGAGAGAGTGATTGAACATCTGTTTAAATACGTGGTTACCTGCCCTGAATCTGTTTCGTTGGCCTTGACAGATTGATTTGGAAACCAATCAGTAGACAAATGGATTATGCAGGTTGTTAAGGGGTGAAGGTGAATGGAGCTGACTGGGACTGTTAGAGTGTCTCATTTTCCTCCTAAATGGCTGAATGTCCTTGAGAAGCCTCTCAGTGCCCTTGTCATGTTTACCAGCCAGAGCTCTGGCTTGGTTAGGCCTCACCGTCTTCAGTCCTCCTGTGGATAATGAGACTTCTGCATTGGTTTTATGTTTTTGTAATGGCCCTTGATCTTCTATCTGACGGAATGTGACTGTCATTTTGAATCTGTTTGAATACAGCACGTATGTAATTGAGTGTTAGTGCTTCCTGTCTGTGTGGTGTTGGGGGCTCTCTCTCTCTCTGTGTGTGTGTGTGTGTGTGTGTGGCAGGTGAAAAGCGACTTTAATAAGCTATTGAAACGACCTAACGTGTATACCACCGCGTATGCGACCATTATGGCAGGTGAAAAGCGACTTTAAAAAGCTATTGAAACGACCTAATGTGCATACCACCGCGTATGCGACCGTGTATACGTCTATACGCGTATGCAACCGCGTATACGTGTATGCACCCATGTATACGCGTTCCTATACCTGTATACACGACGCGTCAGTATACACGTTCAGTCGACTGTCATAGACGACCTACCCAGACGACTGAACGCACGTGTATACGCGTGTAGATATTATTCTATACAGCAGAGGGCGCAGTAACCCGGGGATCTCTAGTCTGTACGAACAGGAAGTTGTTAAACACCTCCGACGAAGAGAGGAGGAACGGCTTCGTTTTTCGGCTAAATACAGGTGAGTTAAGATAGTCTTCTCATCTAGCTAAAACCACCAGGTATGTTGACTGGAGGTGCTTGGTTACATGCAATATAGCTAGTTACCAGTGTGTTTTGTAGCCTCGGTTAGCTAGCGACATTGTAATTATTTTTTCACTCTCTAACATTTCATCGGCAGCTGGCTATAGCCTATAAGTCCTCCCTTCCCAAACCAAGGTTCATGTCCATTGGCACTGCTCAATCAAGCTTGTTGCTTAATATTATGTAGCCCTATAACCGCAACATCTTTTTTAGGCTTATAATTTTTATTTGACCATATTTTTATTATATTACTCTCTTTGCTATGCTGCTTTCTCTGTATGAGTTGTAACAAGAGAGACTGGGTGGCTAGTTAAAACCAAAGACAACGAATTCAAATCGCAGACATGTTTTTCTTGAGTATATTTACAATTTTGCATCTCTCCTACAGGTTTCCCATGAAGAATCTATTTTATTTTATCCTTTTCTGTAAACCGGACTTCTTTCTCTTACATTTTTCTTCACAGAAAACTGATAGGCTTACCTGTAATGTGTAGCCTATATACTTTATTTTTCAGTATTGTAGATATAATTTAAATGTACATTGTAAATATGGAAAAAATGCTTTAACGACATCTGGTTATTATTCAATAAATGTACTATATACATATTCAAATGTTTCAGTTTTTTCATGTCTTGAATTTTCATGGAATCCCTAACATGTGAATTGCAGTTTTACATTGTGATTACACAGTGCAGATCGGGAATGTCCTATTTCTCTAGAGAGTAGTATAAAAAATGTACTCCTTACCTTATTTTCATTTTTCTTATTTTGACCATTTTCAGTTTTATAAAATGAATAGCTTTATTTAAATAACAACAGCCAGCCATGAACGGTAGTCTTATAACACCCGCCATATAATAAATAATTTATACTTGGTTTAAGAAGGTACTGAAAAAAAACATTATATTAAGAAAATGTATTTCAAAAGAGTATTACATAGCATATTTTATTTCAGTTATACTGTGCTTAGTAGGGAGTGTATGCTGACTTCAATTTATATTTTCCCATTCGTTACCATAGTGAATGCATATTTAACAGTTAAAAGTAAATGTAATATAAAAGCATAGGGAGGGTGTTTATAGTTGGATTATTATTTGTGGAGTCGTGACTATTCTATCACAAATTTAGGCTATAATTTGGAACAGAGACCACTGCAAGCATAGTGTTTGACAGTATTCTATCGTGCTAGTCTACCTAAATCGATTTAATATAGGCCTAGCTGTAAACACAATTAAACAACGTAACATTGCTTTAGGAACGTCATAAAAACAAAGCAAATAGCTTGCTAAGACTATTTAAATATAGGCCTAGTTGTAGTAGTCCTTTAGTTTGTCGCCAAGTTGTGCGTCATGGTAATGCAACGAACTTATTTACCAGCACTTATTTTACAGGAGCCTACTAATATTATGTGTATTACACAAAATAGTTGTGTAGTTATTTGTCGCCAGAAGTTTATACCGACAAGAGGAATGATTGGAGGCGCAAATTATTTTGACCGTACAATTTTTTAGACATTTTATACAGCCGTTACAATCACAAATCGATAGGCTACCTTAATTATTGTTTATCAGGGGAATGAAAGCATGACAACCTACTATTTGATTTTAAACGAACACGAATACTATGTTTTACATTTTATGTATAGGCTATAGCCTACTTCGTAGCCAGTTTGCGCTATGACAAATAAATTAACATGAAATCAAGTTTTTATCTAGCTGATATCACATGCCCCGCTCCACCAAATTCAGCAACATATTTTACAGTCAGAATATATCTAAATTAATAGAACGGAAAACTATCTGTATATTTATCTACCAAATGGCTTTTGGATCCACAGTTCTTATTTGAAACGCCGACACTCTAAGCAATTCTGAGCGATTTTTGACAAAGAGTAGATTAATGTTCTTATTTACCAGACACCACTTGCATACCGTAATAATTCCCCGTTTATAAGCTGCACCGTGTATAAACCGCACCATCAATTTTATATCTGTGTATAAAAACCCCAGTAATAACTGCATCCATAACCTACATAAACCGCATTTGCCCGTTGAATTATGGCTAATGCACAATTCAGGGGCGTCATTTCAGCAAAAGCGGAGGCATGGCAATGTGACATGACGTCAAGGACATATTATGCTATTGAAAACTGTTTTAACATATAGCTCTCTGTCACATTCACAATGCCTAAGGCATGTAATGCGCAACTTAGAGAGAGCTGATTCCTTTCATGGAATCTATTTTTGCGCACATTTCAGCACCAAGGACAGAGAGTGGAGGTCTAATAATCATTAGTCATTTGTTTAAACTTAACAGAAAATAAAGAAATGCATTGACTTACATGCTAACTTATTGTAGGTGTTCAAGACCTGCGTGAAGTTAGCCCCCAACCCAAGGCAAAGCATCGGCAAAATAGGCTCAATCGTTTATGCTCCCTTTGTGCTGGTTTGTGCTGTTAAAATGTTGGCTTGTGCTGCTTTCATTTTTTAGAATATTTAAGAAGACTTTATAGATCAAATGCACTCAAAATAGGCTAAATCGTTTGTGCTCAGTTTGTGCCGATAAAGGTTTGTTTTTGCGACTGCCTTTCTTAACGATAATGACAGAGCTATAGTGGAAAGGGAGTAAAGCCAGTGCGCTATCCCAACCTGGCTATCCAGTAGAAATGTAGCTTATGTACCAAAAACTGTAGCAACACAAACAAAAGCAGTTGGACAAAATGCCTGAATGAGTGCATATTATGCATGTAATAATATATGCATAATATAACCATACAGTAAAAAAACTTTCAATTTCAATAAGTGCTCCCTAAAGTCCAAGTTGCCTCTCAAAAAGATCGATCCTTTCTATGGAGCACCCGCGGTCACACAGTTCACAGGTCCCAAAGCAGTCGTTTCATCTCTTGTTCGATGCTCGTTAATTGCAAACTAGCAACCACTGATTTTTCTTTCCGCCTCTATTCATTTTGATAAGTTTAGCTATGTAGAACGTAACGTGGTCACAAACACACACATGCAAACACTCCAAACGTGCAATATTAATAGGCTATATACATTATATTATCATATTGCATGCACATGTGAGAAAACGATGAGCATGAGGAAACGATGAGCCCATCCATTTTTGCAAATCAATTTGAAGGTAATACAAGTTAAATTCGTTTCTTATTTTTATTTTATAAAAAACAGATTCAAATTATGGCAGCTGCCGTACCTTGCCATACCCAATTGACGCCTAGGCATGCACTGTACATTAATATTAAACATCTGTCATAGGGGCTACCAAGATTAATTTGTTGAAGAATAAAATACGTTTTTGAAAACACTAACGCCAATTGTAACATATTTGCTACATTAATTTCTGAGACCACTACGTCCAAGCAATCATCTGTGAAAATGTTCGCTGGTGGAAAAATGTAAGCCATGTATTTACTGCTGTGATTGAAAATGTTTGCAAAATCTGTGTATAAGCCGCAGTTTATAAACGGCGGTATTTGGCAATTATCTGTTCCACCATAAGAAACACACATATTAAAAAATATATTTTAAAACATTCAATAATAAAATAAGATTGTCTTTACAAATAGCGATCGATTGTATTCATTGTCGCTAATAAGCTAGCCAGGTAATATTCATTATATATAATGTATTTTAATTTTCCTGTTACAGTTTTATTCTATGCATAATTGCAGGCTATATAAGAAGCTTGCCAATTGTACAACAAAGGAGATTCTCAGCGACTATATCATGAAAACAGTACCTATATAGCCGTGTTTGTTTAGGAAGAAGGGTTGACACATCTCTCCCTATCTAGAATATCTAGGCTCTGATCTTTAATCGTATCGCCCACTCATCCATTGAAGTCAGTCATTCAGTTCGGGGTGATTAGCGCCTGCCTGGGTACCAACTACAACTCGTGTGCTTTTGGCTGATTAGGAATACAGGATAACAACAAACAGCAGGTTAAATAGTTTTCAGTTTGTTAATTTAGAATTCTGAAAAAAGGACGAATGTAGCCTAATATACACATATTTATGACAAGTCATGGAAGGAGGAGGGTTTAGCTTTCAAAACTGCATTTTTTTAATTACAAACTCAAACGCCAATTGGCTTAAGCCAGGGGTGTCCAAACAATTCCACGGAGGGCCGAGTGTCTGCAGGTTTTCGCTCTCACCTTGTACTAGATTGACTACTTAGGTTACTAATTGGTTAGTTTCTACCCTCACCTGGTTGTTTAGGTGAACTGGGAACCAATTTATATGAAAAACCAAAAACCCGCAGACACTCGGCCCTCCATGGAACTGTTTGGACACCCCTGGCTTAGGCATTTGACTGATCTAGTGCTAATGAACCCCAGACAGTCAGATACTTATTTGTACTTCCTGTTCATGCGAAAAGATTCTTGAAAGACCAGTGCTCTCTACTGGATAAGTCAATAAATACATACACGTATACACGTGCGTTCAGTCCTTTATGTCAGTCGACTGAAACAGTCGTCTGAGCGCGTATACTGACGCTATGCGAATAGGTGACTGAACAGTGCGACTGTGTTGGACGACTAAACGTGTATACCACCGCGTATGCGACCGTGTATACGACCGTGTATGCATACGCGTATACACTACATACACGTATACATAGACGTATACATGTATACACGGTTGTATACGCGTATAGACGCATACGTGGTGGTATACACGTTCAGTCTCCAACACAGTCGCACTGTTCAGTCACCTATAGGCGTAGCGTCAGTATACGCGCTCAGACCTGCTTCAGTCGACTGACGTAAACGACTGAACGCACGTGTATACGTGTATGTATTTATTCACTAATCCTGTAGAGGGCGCTGGTCTCTCGTGGATTTTTATTCTAAAGAAGGCTGAACCGTACACCGGAAGGTGCTTTTTGCAAGTTTAGTGCGTTTTTATACAGTATTTTATTCAGTGTAGTCAACAGTTAAGGAAAATCGGTGTTTTGAATAATTGAATTCGAATCAGTTTTCGTCTGTTTTAATATACTTCAAGGGAACAACCTTGTGTTGATTAGGGCAGAGAAATATATGCATGTGATGACTGATGACTTGTCAAAAATCGCTCAGCCATTGGCTTGCTACAAGAACGCTGGATCAAATAGCCACTTGATGGCTAAAAGTAGTTTCCCGTTCTATTTAGACAAATTCTAACAGTAAAATATGTTGCTGACTTTGGTCGAGCAGGAGATGTGATATAAGCTAAACTAAAACATGATTTTATTTGAAGGAAATATATTTCAAAGGTGTGTTATATAGGCTAGCATATATTTTTTATTTCATTTATTATTAAAATCATTTTTTCCCCATACCAGAGTCAATGCATATGTAACAGTTAGAATTGAATGGAAAATAAAAGAATAGGGAGGGTGTTAATAGTTACCAAATGGTTATGGAATTACTATTTGTGGAGCAGTGATTATTCTAGCACAAAGTTAGGCTAGATTTTGAAACCAAGACCTAAGCAATTCTGAATAATGTTTGACAGAGTATCCTATCATACTGTTAGTCTGTTAAATCGATTTGAGATAGCCATAAACACAATTAAACCACGTTGTGACTCGACATTCGTTTAGGAATGGCACAAAACATAGCTAATAGCTTGGTAAGAATATTTATTTAAATATATTTCTATTGATCTATGCTAAGTTTGTCGCAAAGTTGTGCGGCACGGTAATGCAACAAACCTATTTATTTACCAGCACATATTTTACCTTACAAATATTACTTATAGGATATTTCACAAAACAGTTTTGTAGTTTATTGTGGCCAGAAACCTATACTTACATGAAGGATGTCTGGAGTCGCGATTCACTTTGACAGTAGGCCTATATCAGCACAATTCTGAGACTTATTTAATACAGCCAATCACACTCCCAAATAAATAACTTAATATTTCTTTAGCCAGGGCATGAAAAAATGACAACCTGCTATATCTGATTTTACACGAACATGCTTTGCATTTTATTTATCTGCGCTTCTTGCCAAGTTTGCGCTATGGCATATTTATGTTTTTTCAGTACCTTCTTAAACGAAGTAGCCTATACATGATTAATTTGATTGGCGCGGGTGTTGGTTAGACTACATGGTCATAGCTGGCTAGAATTCTCCTGTTGTTATTTAAATAAAGTTATTGATTTTATAAAACTGAAAAGGGTCAGAATAAAAAAAATGAAAACAATGTAGAGAGTACAAAATTATTTATACTACTCTCTAGGGAAATATGACACGCCCGATCTGCACTGTGTAATCACAATGTAAAACTGCAATGCACATGTTAGCGATTCCATGAAAACTCAAAAGACATGACAAAACTAAAATATTTGAATATGTATATAGTACATTTATTGAATTATAACCAGAAGTCGTTAAAGCATTTATTTCCATATTTCCAATGTACATTTAAATGATATCTACAATACTGAAAAATATATAGGCTACAAATTACAGGTAGGCCCGTCAGTTTTCTGTGAGGAAAAATGTAAGAGAAAGAAGTCCCGTTTACAGACAAGGGTGAAATAAAATAGATTCTTCATGGGAATTCGATGTCTGCGATTTAAAACCACAGACAACGAATTCAAATCGCAAACATGTTCATGTCTGTGATTTGAATTCGTTGTCTGTGGTTTTAACTAGCCACCCAGTCTCGCTTGTGTTAAAACTCATACAGAGAAAACAGCATAGCAAAGACAATAATACAAAAAAATGGTTAACCAAAAATTGAGCCTAAAAAAGATGTTGCGGTTATAGGGCTACACAACATTAAGCAACAACATGCTTGATTGAGAAATGGACATGAACTTCGGTTTGGGAAGGGAGGACGTATAGCTAACGGCCGATGGTTTATGGCCACATTTATGAAATGTTCGAGAGTGGAAAAAATAATTACAATGTCGCTAGCAAACCGAGGCAACAAAACCCAATGGTAACTAGCTATATTGCATGTAATCAAGCAGCTCCAGTCAACATGCCTGGTGGTTTTCGCTAGATGAGTGACTACCTTCACTCACCTGTAGAAAAACGATCCTATGCCTCATCTCTTCTTCGGAGGTGTTTAGCAACTTCCTGTTCGTACAGACTAGAGATCCCCGGGCTACTGCGCCCTCTGCTGTATAGAATAATATCTACACGCGTATACACGTGCGTTCAGTCGTCTGGGTAGGTCGTCTATGACAGTCGACTGAACGTGTATACTGACGCGTCGTGTATACGGGTATAGGAACGCGTATACATGGGTGCATACGCGTATACACGGTTGCATACGCGTATAGACGTATACACGGTCGCATACGCGGTGGTATGCACATTAGGTCGTTTCAATAGCTTATTAAAGTCGCTTTTCACCTGCCATAGTGCGTGTGTGCGTGCGTGCATGCGTGCGTGGTTTGGGGACTTTGTTCCCACACTATGCTACTCTACACTATGCTACTATAAGCTATGATACTATAAGCTATAAAATGCTGGTCTTAACTATGCTACTCCAAATCCACTATACTACTCCTAACGATGCTAGTGTAAAGTATGCTACTGTAAATCCACTATTCTACTCTAAACTATGCTAGTGTAAAGTATGCTACTGTAAATCCACTATGCTACTCTAAACTATGCTAGTGTAAATTATGCTACTGTAAATCCACTGTGCTACTCTAAACTATGCTAATGTAAAGTATGCTACTGAAAATCCACTATGCTACTCTAAACTATGCTAGTGTAAAGTATGCTACTCTAAATCCACTATACTACTCCAAACTATGCTAGTGTAAATTGTGCTACTCTAAATCCACTGCTACTGAAAACATTTGAACCCCCCCCCCCCCCCCTTTATTTTTTTTACCTTATTCTGGGCTCCAAAAAGAGAAAACCTAGATAGAAATATACTGAAATTAACAGCTTTTCCGTTTTTAGAGCCTAGAATAGTTTGAATGTAGGGTTTGATCTCCCTTATAAAAACAGGTGCAGGCCCGGTGTATACTGTAGACAACCCCACTCTACCAAACCATCTCCACCAGACTACCTGGACACCTGTTTTGAAACTAGTGACCAATGAAGCGGGTATGTCGTACATTCTGAAAAGTATGATCAATTGTGTGCGACTCATGAGGCCTTGTTGAAAAGCACTTTTGACTTTGTTGCATTTCTGCCAAATTTGTTTAATGACACCTGTCATTTATCTCCTCTGATGGTGTGGCTATTTATCTTCTAAACGGTTACTAGTATAACTAAAATAGATACTAGTAACTATAGAACTATAGAAGTACTAGATTACTAGTAGATACTGTAATAGATTACTAGTAACTAAAGAACAAGTACTTGTTACTTTAAAATAGTTATTAGTATGTCTTCAGGAATCTGTTACCCTGGCTTGCCATCATCGGTGTGTTTCAGTAATATGGGCTCATTTTGATCAGGCATCCTTCATGGCACCCTATACCCTATGTAGAGCATTTTGTCCAGAGCCGAATCACCCTACTCACTACATAGTACACTACTTCTGATGCAAGCCTTAGGATCCCTTGTGAAAAGTAGCGCACTATATACTGAAGGGAACCATTTTTGACTTAGCCAATAGCTTCCCTATGGTGCTGAAGTGGTGGCATAGAAAAGGCCATTTAACCTAAATTACCCTAGAGAACTTTCCATCCCTACGAGGAGTGTTGATTAGTCCCTGTAATTCACCCAGGATTAGGGCATCTGCTAAACAAAGACACCGTAATACTATAATAACACAATTTCGCAGAGCAAATTCCCTCAAGCTCCTCAAAATCCACTTACTTTCCTGTCATACAGTTTGTGGAGTTTGTGATGGCCCCGTCCTCACCTTCCTTTACTTTTCCATCCAGTGTTTCATTGGATCAGCCTGTACTCAACAATCCCGCCCCTTCTGTGTGGACGAGAGGGGGGCATTCAAAGAAAAAGGTCATGACCTTTCATCCCATTGGTCAGCTCCAGCAAGGTAGAAAGCTACTGGCCTTCTGCTGAGTGGTGTGGAGTAGAAGCCATTCCTCTCATTCCTGCAGTCTTTTGGAAGGATTAGCACGATTGAAACACTAAGGATAAGTTAGACGTGACGGATTTTAACCAACAAAATAATCTTTTATTTTCTGTGGACATGAAACTTTCCCTCTGCAGAAAGAAAGAATTGTAGTTAAAAAGAGAGTGAGATAGACAGAGACAGAATGAGGAGTATCAGACATGCATTGATTTGATGTGCCAGGTAACTTTTGACAGTAACACTGGGGTGATGTGGATGGACCAGGTTTTAGCCTGTGTGTTTTTGGGGTGGGCCTTACCAAGGAGAGGGACTTGTGATTTCAGACACAGAAAAACAGCCTTTCCTGTGTAACCATATGCAAGCACTAACACACACACACACACAAAGACAAAGACAGACGTAATGTGTCAGAGAAACCAGTGCCAGGTTGTGTAGGGGTTCACTGGAAGTCTCTGACCTACAAGTGCACCGGCGATATGGCAGTTGAGTTTATTTAAGCAGTAAAATAGTCACTCAGGTAAATAGCATTGGTTGCCTGATGTGATAGCGGAATGCCAGCTACCTGCGACTCTATTCTTGATACAGCACAAACTTGCGTGCCTTCTGGCTTTTCTAAATCATTGCTGACTAAAAAATGATTTACATATTTTCATTACAAAGGTTTCTTTGATAAATTAAAATAATCAATCTAGAATATAAGATTATTATTTTTTGCATATTTTCTATGTCAAAGGACCTGTTGCCAGTAAAATCAAACGTAGTTGCCAGGCAACAAGCAACTTCAGGTAACGTTAAAATAAATACTGGGATGAATAGTTGCCGTTTGGTATGCCTTCATTTTTTGTTGAATAGGCATTTACTTGGATATATCCATGATAATAATACAGTTGATGTGTAGAAGTCGTCTTGTCTGCTCAGTGCACCATTCACACAGTTTGTTGGATACTGTGAAGCTGTGTTTGAAAAGTGAACTAATCTTCAGAGGTCAGACGGGCACACTGCTAGCTAACGGAAGCAGTATCAAACCAAATGCTGGCTGAGAAACAAGATCTAATGCGTTGGCGATTAAAGGAACAGTAACTGTACTTTGGACAGCAAGGTTAAAATTTTGAAATTATTATTGAGGCGCCTCCATTTTCAGGCATAGATACTCTCAGTGAGGCGTGGAATTTGAATTTGCCCCACGAGTAAGTTACATGCCATTAAATACGTTTTTTTCCAAAAACAATGTATGTTTAGAATAAAAGTGTTTTTCAATTTGACTTAGTTTGTTAATTGCAACGCCAGGGAAGTATTTCTTTAAATGACCCAACCAAGCATATCCAAAAGGTTTGTAGGATTTTACCCAATAAAATAAAGCAATTGTTAGATTATGAGTGAAGCCAATTTGAACTTGGAGCAACAGAATTACATGGCTACTTGCGCCCCACGGGGGGTGTGGTCACGTTAAGTCATTGTGTGTTTCAATGGGCGTGTCTGTGATGGTCAGCATAGCATGGGTTTGAAACGCATGCCTGAGAATTGGCCAACGTTGCCCAGGTTTGGGGGGTTAGTAGTCCAATATGGTTGCCTTGCCTCACTGTGGTTTAGTGACACCATGTGGTGGCTTTGGGCACCTGTGAGCTCATTCAACATAGAAGGCCGGAGAGCACATAACTTCAGGCACGTGACGATCCCAGTCTAGTCTTCCTGGTTGTGCAAGAAGTGTGATGGGAACCAGGACGGCATTGGACGTTCTTTGGAAGACGTGTCTCGACATCGACTGTCCCGCATCTGCCTGGAGTTGCTTCAGTGAAGCTGGGCCTTACTAACAATTTGGATGTCAAAAAGATGGGGAGAAATTTGGCATGAAAGCTAATAGAAAAGTCTTGAATCTGACTCTGTTGATCATGTTAATCTCCCCTATCTGCTGTCTCCATGTTTCAGCACGTTAACACATTCCTAATTGTGTGTCTGTCATTCGCCTGTCAGTTTCCAGGATGACTTTTTCACTTATCTGTCACTCAGCTCAGTTTGCTTAGTTCTGAGGATCTCTTAAGTGTTTCAGACCCTGCACTCCTATAGGCACATGGTCAACTGCCTCTCACGCCTTCTATTCTGTCTAGCCTAGGAAATGATAGATATATAAAAATTACATTTACTGCTGATGGTGATATGCACTATCGTTCAAAAGTTTGGGGTCATTTGGAAATGTTTTTTTTTAAAAGAACAGAACATTTTTTGTCCACTATAATAACATTTTGATCGGAAATACAGTGTTGTTCATGACTATTGTAGCTGATTTTTATTGGAATATCTACACAGACGTACAGAGGTCTATTATCAGCAACCAATGTGTTCCAATGGCACGTTATGTTTGCTAATCTAAGTTTCACATTTTAAAAGTCTAATTGATCATTAGAAAACCATTTTGCAATTATGTTAGCACAGCTGAAAGCTGTTGTGCTGATTAAAGAAGCAATAAAACTGACCTTCTTTTGACTAGAGGATCTGGGGCATCAGCAATTGTGGGTTCTATTACAGGTAGAATGGCCAGAAACAAAGAACGTCCTTCTGAAGGCTGTTGGTCTATTTTTGTTCTGAGAAATGAAGGCTATTCCATGTAAGAAATTGCCAAGAAACTGAAGATCTCGGACAACGCTGTGTACTACTTCCTTCACAGAACAGCACAAACTGGCTCGAACCAGAATAGAAAGAGGAGTGGGAGGCCCTGGTGCACAACTAAGCAAGAGGACAAATACATTACAGTGTTTAGATTGAGAAACAGATTCACAGGTCCTCAACTGGCAGCTTCATAAAATCGTACCCGCCAAACACCAGTCTTAATGTAAACAGTGTGGAGGCGACTCTGAGATGCTGGCCTTCTTGGCAGAGTTGCAAAGAAAAAGCCATATATCATCTGTCAAGCATGGTGGAGGCACTGTGATGGTCTGTGGGTGCTTTAGTGGTGGTGAAGTGGGAGAATTGTACAGGGTAAAACGGCTCTTGAAGAAGGAAGGCTATCACTCCATTATGCAATGCCATACCCTGTGGAAGGCGCTTGATTGGAACCAATTTCATCCTACAGCGGGACAATGACCTAAAGCACAGCTCCATACTATGCAAGAACTATTTAGGGAAGAAGCAGTCAGCTGGTATTCTGTCTATAATGGAGTGGCCAGTACAGTCACTGGATCTCAACCCTATTGAGCTGTTGTGGGAGCAGCTTGACCGTATGGTACGTAAGAAGTGCCCAACAAGCCAATCCAACTTGTGAGAGGTGCTTCAGGAAGCATGGGGTGAAATCTCTTCAGATTACCTCAACAAATTGACAACTAGAATGCAAAAGGTCTGCGAGGCTGTAATTGCTGCAAATGGAGGATTCTTTGACGAAAGCAAAGTTTGAAGGACACTATTATTTAAATTAGAAATCATTATCTCTAAGCTTGTCAATGATTTCCTGATCATTTTGCTTTATTTCCTGTTGAAACTCATTTCATGCATGCTTTAATGGAAAATATAGACATTTCCAAGTGACCCCAAACTTTTGAATGGTAGTGTATAGTATGTATTGCCATTCAACACTGTGGATTGTATTGTGATTCTACGTTCCAAACATATTGCTCACCATGTCTGATGTAGAGGGACAAGACAGGGCCAAGAGAAAACAAGTGTCTTTGATCAATTGCCTAACTGAAAGGAAAGCACTGATGACAACTTCCAGGGACAGCCTTGTAGCGGCAACATTACAGAAATGTTGACAATATGATACAATAAGATTCAATGAAACATAACAACCCTGATCCTTCATCACTTGTTTCTAACAGTTTACATGTCTCCATGTAGAGAGACAATGCGTCCCTGACCTCCTCCTGAAGTGATCTGAACACAACCAGATCTGTAGACAATCACAGACCACAATGCAACATTTGTTGCGTCCAGACTTTTCAATGCCATCTTCATATATTATAATAACATAAATTGCACCTTAGTGTCAAGTGTAGACATAACCTTTGTCACTCAGATAAACAGTGTTTAGACATTTTAAATGAAATGGAAAAATGGACTCTCAGGTGCCTGGGGCTTCATGTTGTTAGGGACTGCTTGTGAGTCATTTTTCCATTCCATTTAAAATCTCTCTCCCAGAGTTGAGTCATAAAACCAAGGTGGTTTGAAAGATAGACGGAAATGAAGAGAAAAGGATGAAGAAGCCAAGGAGCGGAAGAGGGAACAAGGCATGAGAAGGGGGAAAGAGAGATAGAGAATTCCCCCTGTCCTCAATGGTGGAATTTAAATGAATGTGTTAGAGAGTGTACACTAGTCAGAGCTGGGCTGTTAGTGTGTTTGTTCAGAGAACAGATACTCTGAACACACTTGAGGGCTACAGACCTGTCTGGATACGTCCATGTTTAGTGCCAGCTCAGCACAATGACCTCTCACCCATGATCCCTCAACTCTCAGGCTACGTCCCCTGGGTAGGTTAAACTCTGTCCAAAATGTCTATTTCCAAAATATGTCAACCCCCGTTTTGTTCACACGTGTGGTGAGTGCATATTCCTTTCTGTACGTGATCTCTTGACACGTTACAATCATGTTGGCCCAGTGTCATGCATCGGTGGAGTTGAACGGTAAGCGAACCTATTGATACCAGGCTACCTCTAAAACCATTCCACAGAAACTCTTGTGGTCTACTAAGTCTCTCCAGCTGCTTCATCTCCCCCAATCCCCCATTTCCGGGTTCACAGGAAAAAGGTGCAGCCGGTCGCCCCCGGCGAGGTGAGCTCACGTAAACACCACCCTCCCCACCTCCTGTCCGTCAAACGGCAAGCCCCCACCTGCCCGGGTGAGCCTCCCGCTCCTCCCCCAGCGGATGCCTCGGGGATACCAAGGAGGAGGGAGGGGGCGGAGGCTACACATCAGTCTTCTCCTCCACGCTGAGATTGATAACCCTGACAGCAAGAATCAATAAAGCCAGGTGGGACTTGTGGTAATGGTGGACAGGTTGGTGTCCTCTTCCCCCCTGATAAAATGTCCCAGTCACAGTGCCGTTTGATATCCAGGCTGCCGTGACACTGAAGAAGCCTGGTGAGAGGGTACTGCCCTATGTGTACCATAGGGCAGATTGGCCGGACCTCTGGAGATTCATCTACTGCGACTGTGTTTATGGACTACATCCTTAAATAGGGTAACGTGATTCTAAAACCTTGAGGATTGAGAAGGTTAAGGCTGTGTGTGTTGGTGTGTTGGGCTGATGTTGATGTTGAAAGAATGGGACAGGAGAGGATCAGGAACCAGGTCAAAAGATTGTTGTTGGCTCGGTGAGTGTGTCATCCATCCATCCTGGAAGCCTGCATTGGTATTGGAGAGGCCTCACAATCCATTCATGTCAGAACTGGCATGCAGCACTGCCAGGGTGAATAAACATTATGGAGAAATAGGAACATTCTGGCACACACTGTTGTAAGTTGCTGTGGATAAGAACGCCTGCTACATGACTGGAACATGTTAAATGTTGATAAGGAACCGTGTAACTGTTGTTAAAGCCCAACTTAAACAGATAAACCAATATGACCCTGCGTTCTTCCCTCTATCGCACTCTAGCATCCCTCAGTCTTTCTTTCTCTGGCCCTTTTCACCATTTCTCACCCTGTTTGTCAGCTTTCTCGTCTCCTTTCACCCTGCCTTACCCTGTTTCTCCTCTCTATCGCCACCTTTCACCCTCTCCAACTCTTTTCCTCCTCTTTCGCGCCTCCTTTCACCCTCTCTTACCCTGTTTCTCCTCTCTCTCATCTCTTTTCACCCTCCATTATCCTGTTTCCCAATCCTATTTCTCCATCCCCCTCCGTATCTCTGCCTCTCTCCCTCCCTCGTCCTTCCTGCTCGTCTCTCTCTGTCTCATTAAGTGGTATGGGCTGCTAGCCCGGGGGCAGAAGAGACAGGGAATACTCTACATTTCTGAGCCTGCGGAAGCTGCCAAGCCTGCCTGTAATCTGCCCCAGGCCGCAGGGAGGGAGGGAGGGAGGTAAGGAGGGAGAGAAGAGTGAGGGAGGCCCAGGATTTACTAACAGGAGGGAGTGGAGCCAGTCAGATAACCCTAACTCCAATTCTTTGGGATTTATACCCCCCTATCTTTCCCTGTCTTTCTTTCTCTGGCTCTCTTCCTTCTTGGCTTGTCCATCTCTCTCCCCACATCTTCCTCTATTTCTTTCTAGTCTTCCTAGTACAACTCACCTTTCTTCTCTCCCCCTGCCAAGAAACACAAGGGCACACTCATTCTAATTCTTCCAGATAATTGGACCTTCACAGGCACGGACAGACGCACGGTCGCATGCACATAGCATGCACGGTCGCATGCACACAGCATGCATGGTCGCATGCACACAGCACTGGTGTCGATCTTTTCTTGGTTTCACGTGCTGACCTGAGATGCCCTTAGTCTGCAGCGGCAGTGTGTTCTCTCCACTGCCAGCCTGACAGTTTCCATGCCTGCTGTGCCCACTTACAGAGCTGATTACAGTGCCACTGATGTGGTCATATCCAAACAGAGCCAGAGCTTTCTGCAGCTGCTGCATTCTATTATGGGAGAGAGAGGGAGGAGAGACAAGCAGAGAGAGTGACAAAGGAAGAGTGGGACAGAGACAGAGAGAGAGACACTCACAATCTTGAATGTTATCAAATTCTGAATAGAGATTTTAAAAGAGCAAAACACTTTATAAGGATCAATGAATTTAAAGGAAGATATTAAAACCATATACAGACTGGCTATAGAGACAGGAAAGCAAAAAAACATGGATGGTCAAAGAGAAAAGATTTTGAAAATACTTTTGGTTAGGTGAAAATGAACAACATTTCCTAATCCACTGCTGTTTTTAAGCCATTCCAATGTGGCTTTGGCTGTATGTTTGGGCTCACTGACCTGCTGGAAGATGAACCTTCTCCTGTACCAGGTCTCTTGCAGACTCCAGCAGGTTTTCTTCTAGTATTTCGCTGTGTTATTTGCATCCATTTTGCCCTGTTATTCACAAGCTGTCCAAGCCTTGATGCAGAGAAGCATCCCCATAGCATTATGCTCCTACCACCATGCTTCACCGTAGGGTTGGTGTTCTCGGGATGATGTGTGGTATTAGGCTCAAGCTAGCCTCTTAAACCCGGCCTAGATTGTCACTAGGCCTGTGGAATACCTATAGGAATTTTGTTGCAAAGGGGTAGGAAATTATTTTTTTCAGTAACGTCTCAAAACACATTAACACAATCAAATTAATTGATGGACTAATGCCTCAAAACACAATAACCCAATCAGATTCATTGTTAGGCTAACGCCTCAAAACTCGTTAACCCAATCAAATTCATTGCTTGGGAGAGGCTCATACAAGGGCTCATGAGAATAATGCCTTTAGTGCAACAGTGCAAATCACCAAATAAAACCGCATCAAAATCTGTGGATGTACACTACTCAAAAAAATTAAGGGAACACTGAAATCACACATCAGGTCTTGATGAACAAAATATACTAAAGATCAAAATCTTTTCTGTACATCAGGGATGGGCAACTTGGATGGTGTTGGGGGCCACAGAATTTATGTACTGGTTATCAGGGGGCCGCAGATTAACTTGGAACACACACACACGTCCATGTATTGTATGTAATTATTAACAAATGTATTAAAAGTACACTAGGTCTGATGCTAGTTAACGTATATCTGGGCATTTTTAAAATATTGATCAATGTGCCGTTTTCCCGCTCTGCTCATCTCTCCCGGGATTCAACACTTTCGCTGCCGTGTTGTTAAACGCGTGAACGCTTTGAACGCTATAGGTTTTTTGGCTGTTTTCACTACTTTGATATTTTGTCTTGCACAGAGACTTCTCTAATAAGTATCATCAAGTGTTTTGTGGCTCTAACATCAGCACACTCTCAGCTACACTTAGAAAGACATCACAACAGCTTTCTGAGAGCATGAAATTACTGTTTTATATGTAAACATGCAAAAAACATGCAAAAAAATTTAAGGTCAAACATGATATATACAGTGGATATAAAAAGTCTACACACCCCTGTTAAAATGCCAGGTTTTTGTGATGTAAAAGAATGAGACAAAGATAAATCATGTCAGAACATTTTCCACTTTTAATGTGACCTATAATGTGAACAATTCAATTGAAAAACAAACTGAAATCTTCGAGGGGGAAAAATGAAAAATAAAAATCTTACACTGGCTGTGTGCTACATGTGACATCAATCTCCCGTATTCTTCATATGAATGGGCTATGGGGTAGGGTGGCAAGACGGAAGCCTTTTCTTACAAAGAAAAACATCCAAGCCCGGCTGAAGTTGGCAAAAACAAACATCAAGTCCCCCAAAAGCACATGAGAAAATGTGTTATGGTCTGATGAAACCAAGGTTGAACTTTTTGGCCATAATTCCAAAAGGTATGTTTGGTGCAAAAACAACACTGCACATTACCCAAAGAACACCATACCCACAGTGAAGCATGGTGGTAGCAGCATCATGCTTTGGGGCTGTTTTTCTTCAGCTGGAACCTGCCTTAGTCAGGGTGGAGGGAATTATGAACAGTTCCAATTACCAGGCAATTTTGGCACAAAACCTTCAGGCGTCCGTTAGAAAGCTGAAGATGATGAGGAAGTTCACCTTTCAGCACGACAATGACCCAAAGCACACATCCAAATCCACAAAAGCATGGCTTCACTAGAAGAAGATTAACACCATGAAGACTGAGTGCTGTAATAAAATGAAAAGGTGCTTCAACAAAGTATTAGTTTAAGGGTGTGCATACTTATGCAAACAGGTTATTGTGAGCTTTTTGTTTTTATTTTTCCCCCTCAAAGATTTCAGTTTGTTTTTCAATTGAATTGTTCACGTTATAGGTCACATTAAAGGTGGAAAAAATTCTGACATGATTTATCTTTGTCTCATTCTTTTACATCACAAGAACCTGGCATTTTAACAGGGGTGTGTAGACTTTTTATATCCACTGTATATATTTTTAATAATCGTTTTTGTGTATTTATCCTTTTACTTTTTTCTAAATTCATCTGAGGGTCGCACAAAAAAGGTGGTGGGGGCCGCCAGTTGCCCATGCCTGCTGTACATTGTGTAATTTGTTAAGTTAAAAATGACAAAGCAACGGTCATTGGAAACCAAAATCACCAACCGATTGAGGGCTGGATTCAAACTCACACTGAAAATTAAAGTAAACAATTGAAATCACAGGCTGTTCCAACTTGTGTGATTTTCATCACAGCAACTCATAATGTGACTCAGTAGTATGTTTGGCCCCCACGTGCCTGTATGTACTCCTGACAACGTGTGGGCATACTCCTGATGAGTATGCGGGCATATGACGGATGGTGTCCTGGGGGATCTCCTCCCAGACCTGGATCTGGGCATCAGTGTGCTCTTGGACAGTCTGTGTTGCTACTTGGCGGCATCGTATGCCCTGAAACATAATGTCCCAGAGGTTCTCAATTGGATTCTGGTCTGGAGAACGTGAGGGCCAGTCAATGGCATTATTGCCTTCATCATCCAGGAACTGCCTACACACTCTGGCCACATGAGGCTGGGCATTGTCCTGCACCAGGAGGAACCCAGGGCCCACTGCACCAGCGTAAGGTCTGATGATGGGTCTGAGTATTTAATCCCGGTAACTAACAGCTGTCATGGTACCGTTGGCTAGCACGTGGAGGTCTGTGCGACCCTCCAAGGATATGCCTCCCCAGACCATCACTGACCTACCGCCAAACTGGTCATGCTGGATGATGTCGCAGGCAGCATAATGTTCACCACAGCATCTCCAGACTCTTTCACGTCTGTCATGTGCTCAGTGTGAACCTGCTCTCATCTGTGAAGGGAACGGGGCGCCAATAGCGGACCTGACAATTCTGGTGTTCTCTGGGGAATGCCAATTAAGCTGCATGGTGCTGGGCCGTCAGTACAGGTCACACTAGAGGACGTCGGCCCTCATGCCACCCTCGTGGAGTCTGTTTCTGACAGTTTGGTCGGAAACATGCACACCAGTAGCCCACTGGAGATCATTTTATTGGGCTCTGGCAGTGCTCCTCCTGTTCCACCTCACACAAAAGTGTAGATACCAGTCCTGCTGCTGGGTTGATGCCCTTCTACGGTCCTGTCCAGCTCTCATCGTGTAATGGCCCATCTCCTGGTATGGTAAGACAAATGGTTGCACAACATTCAGGTGTGTCATTGTGAGATCCAAACCCAGTTCCCTATCAATGCACCGGACACACACTCAGCATTCTACCCCTGAACGTAACTCCAACGGCAGATCACAATCACCGGAATACCAAACACCCGTTTCCATTTACCCTCCTCTGTTGAGTTCCCCACCTGTTGTCAGTCCGTTGTGAGGTATTGATTGTTTTCTTTTGTACTGAACCCACTATCGCTATTTCTAATCAGTCGTTGTTTTTGTCTTACTGTGTACCGACCCCTGGACCGTGTTCTCTTGACCTGATCGTTGTTAACCCTTGTTTTGTATTTTGTCTGCTACCAGCCTTTTGACCATCCTGCCTGCCACCCTATACCTTTGCCCATTTTGCCTGCTCCTTTGCACCTCTGTTTGATTGAAGTGTGCGCTCCGCACTATTGGATCGCAAACCTTTCTGCCTTTGCTTAGTCATTACAATCATAGCAAACGGGGTGAAAATGTATGCAGTCAGTACTGATCTGTTTTATATTTTCAATTAATTTAGAACAATGTGAAAATTAAATTGTTTGAAGTTATGGAATGTTTTTGTGTTGATCGATGGCAAATACTCCTGACTAAATCCATTTCATTTTGTAACACAACAAAATGTGGAAAAGTCTAAGGGGTGAATAGTTTAGAGAGTCACTGTATTTCTGAAAATTGAAAGACGGTCTTGACAGATTTCTTGAACTTTGTGTTCCCTGGAGAAGAATTTTGTTAAGAGATAAATAGAGTAGATTTTGCAACTAAATTTGTCCTGGCCTGTCACTAAAAAGAGACAGATTTGTTGATCATTGTTGTGCACAATTTTTCATGATGTTGGTTTTCTTTTTTTGTATGTTTTATACTTGCTATTATCCTACATACCTTTGCTTTGGCAATATCATCCCATTATTGAATTTTATTGACACAGAGAAAGGCAGATAGACAGAGAGACACACAGAGACAGAAAGAAAAAGAATCAGTGACAGAGAGATTAAACTAGACAAAACAGAGAGAGACAGTGACACAGAGCTAGAGAGAGTGAGAAATAATGACAGAGAGACAATGAAATGAGTCAGTGGCAAAAAACAGACAGAGACAGAGAGAGACAGAAAACAAACACAAACAGATCCCACAGAGCCATGGAAAGCAGAAACGCAGCTTATATCATGAGAAAGCAAAACTTATATAATGAGAGAGCAGAATACATTCGGATGCTAACTTGCCCTAAACATAGAGCACGCAGTGGCACAATACCTGACCTAAAATTAAGAAGAAAAAAAGGACAATATTTTCAATTGAGAAAAGCCACCAGGCTCTCAAGAGAAGAGAAGGCCATGTGCACTGGTAACGGAGATGCACTTTCAACAAATGAGTGATCACATTAGAGACATGTTTTCTCCCAGATCAAACAGAAACATTGATGAACTCCCAAATCTGTTTGACTAAAGATGTCTTTGCGCCATCACAGAAGCAAGATTTGATGAGACAAGATGAGACAAGGACAACCAGTACGGACAACATGGCCGGTATGTCACAAAATGTACCAAAATGTTGCTAGTCATACCTGTCATTGAGCAAGAAACTATACCGTAATCACTTCAGGATTGCTTTAAAAAAATCTCATCCCCTCGCATTTGCCCAACTCCCCAAGAATGTCTCAGGGGATATGCGTCCCCTGAGACATTCAGACTTCTAACTCCGCACATGCATTTCATATACCTTGTAAATGTGGGAAATAGGATAAATAGCAGCACCCACCCATTTTTATGTTATTATGATTGCATTGTAAACATAATTAATTTATTTGTTTTCCGTTGTCATTCATACTAGACTATCATTTGAAATGCCCTTTCAAACATTTGTGTGTGTGTAATGTTCACTATAGAATTTCAGTGTTTACTTATCTTGCACTGCATTTTTTAATTTTTTAATTACATGTCCTATATGCCATTAGTCAAATTAAACACGTTTTCCACGACAACCAAGGTTTCTAAATGAAGATATAATTGAATTTTGAGACCGTCAGATTGTCCCTATGACACTCTTATTATTAACTTATTAATGTACAACTTAATGGGAAATGTAAATCATCCTGTATTTATCCTTCATCCTCATCCTTCATCCTCATCCTGTGATGTCAGTCACCCTTGATTGTGCTGCCATAAGCTGTAGCTGGCACACCTGGAAAATGTCATTCAGCAATGCAAGGCAAGCTACTGAGAGTGCCAGTTAACGTAAGAGGGAGGGCTGTGGAGGACACGCAGGCAGACAGACAGCCGAGCAGGTGTGATTGCTGCCGAGCTACATTCTGCCTTTGCAAATTGGAGATCTTGTCAGCCATCCTCGGTTCACTGCACTGGCACGTTCAGTATGACTGGACCCCTGAGAAAAAGTTTCTCCTCAACAACACGACTGAAGAGAGAAAGGAGGAGCACTGTGTTTGTTTGGAAAGTGACGGAACCGGGGCAGAACCCCGGGAGAGAGATGACAAGAAAAGAGTGTGTCTAGAGAAAGGAGCGTGTCTGGAGAAAGGAGCGATGGAAATGGAAAGAAAAGAAAAAGGGTTGTGACAAAAGCGGGGCGTTGAGATGTGTGCTTTAGGGGGGTGGGACAGGCGGTGTGGGGAGGTGGGGTGTGAGGGGTTATGGGGGGCAGTGTGTTAGACCCAGCTCATTCAATACATTCAACCTCGGGCAGCTGAAAGGCTCCAAATTCCTGGAATGGGATTGGCTATGGGAATGTCGTCGGAATGTGTCGACCCGGAATCTGACTGGGTGCCGAGACACAGTCCACTGGTTCACGTTAATGTCACAGACATCTGCGGACACACTACGCGTTGCACATACGCATTGTCACACTCCCCATGAGGACAAGGGCATGTTTAGGTCAGGCGAAAGTCCATTCCATCTCTGTATTGAGTCCCTCAGCTATGCATGAGCAGTCGGCTGAATACCACAACAGTAATGATCATTACTCTGCTAGCGTGTTGTTAGGGTGTGTGTGTGTGTGTGTGTGTGTGTGTGTGTGTGTGTGTTTGTGTGGTCAGGTTAGCCATATCTCCACCTCCTGCACAGGTTGTCTCTTTCACACGTAACAGTTAACATTGAATAGGTGTGGTTAAGCATCCCGGTGTATGTGCCCATGTTCGGGGACTGTGTGATGAAATTTCGAAAGGAAAAATAAAAATAAAATGTCGAAAAGGAAATGTGGTGATTGAATATATTAGCGGTTAAGAAGGCAGATGTAGTCATGTATTCATGTGGTGATCATCATTTATTTATGTGTTTTACAGAACAGGTTCAAGGGCATTCTCAAACCAGACGATGGAGAACGAGATGTGATTGGATGAGATTGTATGTGTGAAAGAAGAGTCCAATTTGAACCGATGAAGGAGATGAATAAAGGTGAGAGGCGTGGATGGAAGACAGGATCAAAGAAAAAATAGGTTGGCTTTGGGTGAGATTTGGACTGAGTGTAACTTCCTCAGGGTAGAGATAAGAGGGGATTATGGCCTCAAAAAGTAATACCCAAGCACACACAAACACACACACATATGCTCCACACGTCTTATTTCCCCAGACACAAACAGCTTTTAATTTTCCCCCTCCTTTATTTATTTAATCGTTAGATTGCCTGTCTGCTGATGCATCAAGGATTTGCCCCAAAGGGTCATGAACCGAAGAGGTGATGGGCATAACGAGGCCAATCCAAGGGTGTCTGTGTTAACATGGGTAACACATGAGTTCGGGGAGGTTTGGCACTTCCCTGGAGGTAACACTGTCATTGGCTTAGACCTGTGCTCCCTTCTCCTCCCTCCACAGCTTCACGGTCTGACTTACTGGATACATGCTTGCTGTATATCACATTCCTAGGAGTCACAAAGCAACGATTTACATAGAGTGGGATTTTAAATGATAAGATCAAGATACATATTAGTATGATTATTATTAAAAGTATTGTGGCCATAGTCAAGTAGAAGGACATACTAAAACTGTTATGTGTATGGGTGGTGTATCATGTCACTGTGTTGTGGTGTGTGGGTGGTGTATCATGTCACTATGCTGTGTGGGGTGGTGTATGATGTTACTTTAGTGTGTGGGTGGTGTATCATGTTAATGTGGTGTGTGGGTGTTGTGTTATGTTACTATGGTGTGCGGGTGGTCTATCATGTTCCTGTGGTGTGTGTGGGTGGTGTATCATGTTACTTTAGTATGTGGGTTGTGTATCACATTACATTAGTGTGTGGGTGGTGAATCATGTTACTGTGGTGTGTGGGTGGTGTATCATGTTATTGTGGTGTGTGGGTGGTGTATCATGTTACTGTGGTGTGTGGGTGGTGTATCATCTTACTTTAGTATGTGGGTGGTGTATCATGTTACTTTAGTATGTGAGTGGTGTATCATGTTACTGTGGTATGTGGCTGGTGGATCATGTTACTGTGGTGTGTGGCTGGTGTATCCTTTTACTTTGGTCTGTGGGTGGTGTATCATGTTAATTTAGTGTGTGGGTGGTGTAAAATTTACTTTAGTGTGTTGGTGGTGTATAATGTTACTGTGGTGTGTGGGTGGTGGATCATGTTACTGTGGAGTGTGGGTGGTGTATCATGTTATTGTGGTGTGTGGCTGGTGTATCCTGTTACTTTAGTATGTGGGTGGTGTATCATGTTACTGTGGTGTGTGGGTGGTGTATCATGTTACTGTGGTGTGTGG
>JACXGI010001784.1:0-77587 GCA_016801175.1 Esox masquinongy
TATATGCACTATGGAAATGAGCAAATAAAACTTTATATATATATGCACTATGGAAGTGCATATATAGTATACATAGTGCATATATATATATATATAGGCGCATGTCTGTATGTGGGCGCAGATGGGGGTGAAAAGGCTTTCCATGAATATTAAAATATCAGTGTTAACTGATTAAGCTGACAAATTTGACAATTTCTGAGACCTGTAGAGATGCTCTCTTGGTGCTGGCATAGAGAAGAAAATCCCTTGAGAAAACCACAGCAATAATGTTGTCAACTCACCGTCACAAATTGCCCTTAACGTTTTGACACATATATTTATGTCTATAGATTTCGTTTTTCGGATTTAAAGTTTTCACAACAACAAGCAAACTAACAATCTGACCACATTGCTGATATTAAAGTCCCCATTAACGAAGATATTATTATTATAATGATCATTATGATTGGCCTATTATGTGTTTCCTTATTTTTCTTCTTCTTTTATTATTATTATTATTATTTAGCAGGGAAAGGAGACAAAATAAACGTAGGTAATGGTTTAATTTTTCAAAAGGTTGTCTTTAACTAATTAGGCCTATTACGCATAACACATCATTTACATTTTTCAAAATCAATAATAGTATATGCTAACCCATGTGCCTTTCAGTTTTGTCCTTGTGTAAAAATCAATCGTTATGTTTTTCCCATTAACTTTGTATTAGTAATATTATTAAGGAGTATGGTTGGCCTGGAAATAATAAATCTTAAAATGTAAAACGTGAGGTTTCTGCAACATACATCTCCTCTCCCTCTACCACCTAAAGTAAAAGCGCAGCTGCACATCCAAGAGGGTCAGTGCTATTTCACTGTATTCTCCCCTTGATTACGAGCCGAGCCCATCAAAACCAACATAATTACAGTAATTTCGCCCTTATTTATTCTAATGCAGTTTCCCATCTCTGGGGTAATTATGAGCAATTTTTTCGCACGGGGAATCTTTCAGCGTTAACAAAAGAGATAGCACTGAAAGAAATTTGCTGCGCAATGAAAAAATTGAAATAGGTGAGCTGCCATCTCGTCGCTGTTCCCTTACATAAGGCAGGCAAATTGCTTGCAGGTGTAGATCTATAGCGCGGGCTTGTCTACGCGAAGACGGTTTAAAATTAGCAGAGCACAATGTAAAAGTAATGAAAGCAGCAGCTAAATTATAGAACTAGAGGAGCTTTATTCTATACCCTGTCCATTTCGATTCCATAGGCTGTAGCAACCATTTCCTTATAAAGAGTCAGTCGTAACATAAAATGCTAAGTATCCCATTGACTGAAATAATGATCGAGAATCCTTGGTTTTTCAATCTTCCTATTCGTTTGTAATATGTTAAGTCCCATATACAGACATTCATAACAATAAATTAACTCGATAAGAAAATATTATCTAATGGCCAAAATAACTGTCTTGCCTAATCTCTCTTGGTTATTTTTGCTAGAATCGGTCACTTGATAAATTGCAATTTGACTGCATAATTGTTGTATAATCATACTAGTTGTCAGTTTCAAAAATGAAATGTAGCCTATGATAAATGTGCTGTCCATTGTAATTGGAAATAGATGTGTAATATTTCAAGCGAAACAATTAGTTATTATATATATTCGTTTGTTTGCTATAGCCTTAACAACGTGTCTGTATTAAACTATCAATCAATGGAATCTTGGAGCATAAGAAGTAGGCTATCCAACCCCCGCCAGCCCTCCCCCACGTCCCCCAAAAAACAAAAAACGTAAAAAAAAAATGACTAACGTAAAATAAATTTACATACATACTTACCTTAGTCTCTGAAAAAGAACCACGCGGACTCTTTGTCACCATTCAAGATTCCCTTATTAAGACAAGCAAATAACTGAGAACAACATCCTGAAGCATGGGCATACTGAAGGTTGAGAGCTTGAATCCCATAAACTGTTGCCCATGCAGTATTAAGTGCTATAACAGCACAGCTCGGAATATGACTGAACATTTCTGCTTTATTTCCCCTCTTTATAGCTGATGGAAAAAATGTTAGATTATTAGCATAAATGTTTACTCCTCATTACGCTGATGACATTGTGCACTCGAGATCTTGGTCCTAATCTTTGGGGAAATTATGAGTAATTTTAAAAAATTTAAAGCAGCAGTTACCATGCAATTCAGGCTAATTCTGCGTAGGCTCCACACGGATATAATTATAGTCGAGTCAAGATGGTATGCTAAAAACTATGCATTGATATTCCCATTTATTGTGTAAATACAACTTTGACAATGTTGATGCTTGAAATAGCTGGAAATTGTCTAGCGCAAAAAGTACAGCCCATATTAGGGCATCTAAAATTGCGAAGAATTATAATGTAATTGCAGGCTTTCAGATCGGAAAGCCAGAATGCTCAAACTAGAGAAAATGTGGATGAAATTACACATCAGGGTATACATTAGGACACGGTTATGGCATTTTCAAGATACCTACCGGATTCCGGAAGTATAAAGCCACATCAGTGCTATACCACGAAGTATAGACGTAGATGTTTGGGGCACTGAGACATGTGGTGGTAGTGATTTCATTTACCATTGTGTGGTACTTGGCGTATATGAGGGGGGAAAATAAGTTAATTCAATCAGTCAGATATAGTCAACATTGACCCCGAGCTTCCAAAAATTGAAATGTATTGTGACAGAGAATAGCAAACGTTTCAATGTGAGCTAAGGGGACATGCTCTGTCAGCCTCTCCGAAGGAGGTGAATTAATACATTTGAATATGAAGAGATTCTTGTTCCATCCAAACCTATCCAGGGAAACTGTTAAACGTACGAATATACATGCACATTAAACGCTCACCATCTCAGCGCGTTCTAAATATGTGGATCTTACTAAAGCACCTCTTATTAAGGATATATATGTGCAGATGTATAAGCATCGCCTATACCGATATTCACCATAGTCTACAACCAAATGTGTGTTATATTGTTTTTTCTCTACAAGATCACTCAACGTGGTAGGCCTGTTATCCCAAGGGAGACCTCGTATCAAGATAAAGCAACGACCGCCCCAGGGAGAATGTTCCATCTTGTAATGTGGCAATCACTGACAAGGTACATCCTTATTATGCAAAACGATTCCACTTTATGTGGCTTATGATCACTCATCCATAAAAAGCACGGGTCGACGTGATGAGCAGATGATCAAAGCTGGGAAACGATTGTCCAATGGGCTACAAACTGAGAGGCCATGTGCACCGTCACAAAAAGGCCTTTGGAGAACTAGGTGGGTATATGTTTTAGGGAATATAATAGAAATAATAATAATAATAAAAATGCAGAAGAATAAGCAATAAGAAAATCTCTATTTTATCCATAAATTTCGTAACAGAAGATCAAGTAGCCTGGATGCCATTTTGCTAAGATTGGTATCTGATAAACCTGTAAAAAATGTTTTAAATAATGTTGTTGACTATAATGTCTACATGGTAAAATCTAATTTCGGCCGTTCCTCTCATAAGCACGGATCAGTACGGCCTTGTATTATGTGAGTGAACAAGATGTGAGAAATGTTTCCATGTTGTTTAGCTTCAGGCGGTCTTGGGACTAGTTTTTTTGGTCGGGCTGAGTTCATAAAATGTCTGGAGAGCGGCGCTCTGACTCCAGAGAGTCTGAAAGGTTGAGCTCAGTCATACGCCCTCATCTTCCCTTTCGCATGCCAAGGCGTGTTGCGTGCCTTGGAATACTCCAGCGCTCTCCGCGCCTCAGGCACACTGTCTCCGCTCTGTTAATCTAGTCTTTAACAGGTTCTCCGAACTTTACCAAACGAGATTAATTTAACGCGTCTATTAAACTTCAGACGATACAATTACTAAAGAATACAAATGCATAACCAAATAGTATTTTAATATGCGCTGTAGGCTAAGACCCCCAAAACCTTGTCGACCTACCTCGCGATGATTACGATTTGTGAGTTTAAATTATCAATAAATGTACTCGTTCAGAAACTTGTATTTTAATGGACCCGAACACTTCGGCTGGTGTGCTACATAATGGAGTATATAGGTTTCTTCTCAGTAGACTAATTCAGAAAGCTCCATTATGTTTCTAAATACGTAAAAAAAACGGGCTAAACTTTAATGCAAAATAAAATCAACTTCAAACTTTGAAGGCTATGCTAATTTCTTAATTCCCTTAAAATTTAGAAAAACACCATTTGCACAAAAAACGTTTTATTTAAATAAAGTCTGATCATATAAAGGAAACACTGCTAACCATAACAATAAATTAAAGACAATATACCATTAAAATGTTATAGAAGTTAATTCGAATATGGGACAATCAGTAGCTTACGAAGGATAAGAAGGTATTTGTCCCAAAATAAAAAAATAATGACAGAACGGCATAACAAAATAATGTGGTGAAATATGCACAGACAAATCCTCAAACTTACCTTATATTTACAAAAGAAAATCATTTTAAAGAATAGGCCTTTAGACATCCGTGTACATGTAACATTTTTCGATATGGTTCAACAAAACTGAGGTCATTTTCAAAAGGCACGATACATTTGAAAATTGTGCTACATATGTGACAGTTGTTCACATCTTGCAATCAACTTTTTACTTGCAGTGATGCAGAAGTAACGCCCGCGCGTAAAAGCATCTTACTCTCTGATTGCTTTGGATATTAGTGGTTGATTTATACATATTATCCATTAAAATAAACACAATAAATAAATACAAAAATAACTGTTAAAATCTGAAAAGTTTGCCATTTGCCGGTGTGTACACGGTAACATTTAGAATTTCCACGGGCACCTGGAACCTATAAGTGAAGTTGACCAAATTTAACCGTAAAGTTCACTTGGTTAGGTCTGTCAAAATATAGAATTAACTTTTTTTTCTGTTTCACCAGTATCCTCCGAGTAAGAGTCAGTTGTATTAAAATATTGTCCCGGCGCTCAAGGCGGCATTGTGATGGTGCTGGACAAGCGGGCCAGCCTGAAGATGTGTTGCAGAGTTCGTTGATGAGTACCAAGAATAGTTTGCCAAAAAAGAAGGTGCAGTCGTATTTGGAGGGCTGCTGCTCTGAGGTAAACTGGAGTTTACATTATTCATTCTTTGATTCTGTGGAAAGTCCCAGGCTGTGACGGGTGAAGAGTTACAGGGGGGAGAATCGCTGGAGGCCACATGTTGTTCAGGGGGGATTTCTCCACTTTTCCATAACTTCTTGAACTTGGAGCGACGGTTCTGGAACCAGATTTTCACCTAAAAAGGAACACATTGTTACTATTGTTCTAAAGCGTATTTTAAAACCTATCACAGCCAAGTCAGTAAATCAACTATAAACAACAAATGCTGGATAAATATCAATATATGTCAAGCCTAACCAGGTATCCTGACCCTGGCTATAAAATATGCACCGATTGATATAGATTTGAAAGCAACTGATGCGTTAGAGATGCACTACACAAACCTGTGTTTGTGTAAGGCCCATTGAAGCTGCCAGCTCGGCTCGCTCCGGTAAAGCCAAGTATTGTGTCTTTTGAAATCTCCGTTGAAGGGCGGCCAGTTGGAAGCTTGAATAAATAGTTCGAGGTTTTCGGACCTTCTTTGGTTTTCCATTCACCATTCGGATTTCAGGTTCACTTTCTTCTTTCTCTGAGAAATATTTAAGAACAATCATTGGAAATGCGTAACATTTTGGTCTTAACAGGATTTAGCCTTCACATAATACATGTGAATAAGAAAACATTGAAACGGTATTTACCTGGATCCGTAGGAGTCGGCGAAGAACTCGAACCATAGGAGCCGTAGCTGCCATACGAGGAGTTAAAACCAAGGTCGTATGATTTGGTATTGTATTGAACGCTGCTCATACCGCTGCTGTTGTACTGGTAAGTCCCGAGTTGGCCATATGGGGACCCTGTGCAGTGTCCCGGCTGTTGGCTATTGTAAAAGCTGCTGTCCGTCGCCGTCGATACTGGTAGAGTTGGAGACTCCTGCGACTTGTGCAAGCTGTGGTAACTGTTCGAGGTAATCTGGTTAGAATGCATATCTGTATTTAGACTGTCAAAAACTTCAGTCATCGTATTGGTAAAGTTGTGACGGCAAATGTGGTGGAAGCAATGCAATTGAAAAAGTCAATTTGCAAAATGAATTATTAAATCTCGTGGATTAAATTAGTTTTGAGTGTAAAATGGCATCCCCATGAACAGCCAAAAAACGACGAAGGTGTGTCCCTCTCACAGTGGTCTGTGATTGTCTGCTACCTAGGATGCTAGCGGGCGGGCATTTATCCAGTATCACGTGGGAGGCAGAGCTGGTATATCTGAGGCAGCCAATGAGTACAGGATGTCTGTCTGACAACTATACTGGAGTATTGCAGAGTATCAGTTTAATTATCCCGCTCGTTGGCCCCGCATGGATTGACAAATAACAAAATGACTGCGCCATTTAAGCACGCATGTCTGTATTATAGAAGTCGACTCTAGCGGAGACCAAATTCTATGTATAGGGACATGGTTCAATATTGTATTTGTTAAACACAAGTATAGTTTTTGTTATTGAAAAAATGTATTGTAACGATACGGAATACAAGCATCTGTGCTCCACCATCTGCGCTAAATGTATATATGTACAAAAAAGCCCAGCACGCGCGCGTGCGCACACACAAACACACACACACTAACACACAAACAGGTAGAGACAGAAAAGGGAAGCGAGAGACAACACTTTGAACTACTCACCAGATGAAATTGAGCCAAAACGGGATGAAATTTTGAAGACGAGATTAAGTCTGATTCTCACAATGTTCCCTTCACCTTTTGGTTTTAGGCGTTGAGTATGATTGACAAAGAGCCTGACATTTAGAACCTCTGGGTTGTTATACTACGGCCCTCTAAAATCGTCGTGGTAGCCTAGCGTCCTCATGTGGCGGCAGCATAGAAAATGAGGCGTTTACGTTGAAACTGGGATGCCAGAGGGTCAGCGTAGACCCACCTACTGTACCAGGCGAGGCCGACAGACCTTTAAAAATGATCCCTAATTCGAGCACTAAAGCACTACTGGGCAAGCAGAAGACGAGGTAGTTAAGGCCACTGGTTAACATCGCAGAAGGATCTGCAAGTTTATCGTTTTTTTTCTTATTTTTTTTTTACTTTTAATTGGTTAGTTGAACGATGTTTTAGGTCTGATTTCCTTGCATTAATTACGCGGTTATTAACAAAATCAGTCACTTATTTGAAACAAATAGCAAACTATGTAAGAAGAGCAATGGTAATGTATTTTCAATATCAATAACGAGGGGAGAAAATTATGTTGTATCGTGGGATTTCAAGAAGTTTCTTGCGCCACAGGTTTTTCCTTTTTCACCGCAAGATGGCAGCAGCCTATGATGCTCGAATTGACTTTTAAAATGTTACTATTTTCGAGACATCTTAAGACTTTTTTTTAATGATTATATGTAGGCTAGTTTTACTTTCATGCAAAGATTACCTCTGTGTTTCTCAGATTTGTCAAGAAATCTCAGTAATGCAAAAGAATGTCTTCTCTCCCGGAGAACATCTGATGAAACGAACGTTCATCGTCGTCCTCTATACCTATTCAGTCCTCTGAACTTCCCAGAACTAATTATCCCCTACCCCTGACGGACGGTCAGACAGTGTGACAAGTGACATTTCAGCACCTAGGCATGCACAAACATGGGAAGATTGTGATCTGTTGTCACTAGTCATTCATTCACCTTTATCTTGGTATAGGAAACAGAGCACACCCCAGGGATGGAAGGAGTGGTTGGTACATTACAAATTTAAAGTCTTGAGGGTACTGGAACCAGACCTAAGAAGATCCTAAGTTCTTTCAAAGACAACAACACCTGGCCCCCCGGGCGTTAACTGTTGCAGCAGTTATTGTAGCAAGCAACTCAAAATGCTATAATAAATTTCTCCTATTTAGAATGAATGCATAAAGACATGATGCAATTTGTTGTATTTGAATTTAATTGTTCAAATTCAACCCAGTCATTAGCCCATTGCATGTATTCTATTAAGCAATCTTTAGATACATCTCACAAAGTGCTGATACTTATACCCAGCCCAAAACCCTGCAGAGTAAGCAATGCAGACCTAGAAGCAACGACTGCAATGCAAGAAATAACAGTAATTTTTCTCTGCATTTTTATGGTTGTTCAGAGTGGCCCTCGCATGCCCCCTAGAGGTCAGCATCCTCTCATTTAGCAAACAGAAGAAACAATGTGTTCTTCCGTTTCACTGCAGCCAAGCAGTGATGCATATTCCAGTGGGCCCTGTTAAAATGAACATTCCATCTTATAAAATGTAATTTGGATATATGGCAGCAAGTGCTTATCATCGTAACAGAAAGCCTATGGCTATACATGGTATACATTTTGAGGTTCCAAGCTATTGCCGCTCCTCTACAATATTCCTCCTGATATGCAGACTCAGAGAGATGTGGTTATGGAGCATACTGTAAAACAACAGTTGTCGGCACACACATACTCTTTGTCACTCAAGCTTTTTGTCAGATCTTGCCCACTTAGCAGCTGGTATGGGCTACACCTGTACCAACAGTACCCCAACACGAAACACAATGCATTTGTCTACAATCCTAGTGTCCCTTGGTATGTTGGAAGAGCATGGCACCTGCCAGGCCTGGGGATGGGGTGGATTCCCACAGGGGGGCTGGTCTGAAAACCTATTTGAAAAGGCAAGAGCGCCTACTAAATTATTTCACGGTAAATGTTTTGTCATTTAATTTCAGGAAGCTCTTTACATTGAAAATAGCCACATGTATGCTATAGAGTTTGCACTGTAAATAAAATAATCTGTTGATGTTAGTAAACAGGAGAATAGTTGCTGAGATCATAATAAAACACACATACCTGTCCTATTACCAACACTAATAATAACAATAATAATTCTAAAGCCATACATATACATGGCCTTCTGTTGCCAGGTTAGCTCTGACCTGGCCATCTGTTGTGGTTGACAGGGTGAGTTGGAGTTTTCCTGGTCTAGTAGAGCCAGGCTGGTCTAGTAGAGCCAGGCTGCTTGGGATCCCTCTTCCACACATAATGAGGGGGATATATCTACCCATTGTTTCCAGAGACCCAGCGCTCCGTTCCCAGGCTGGACCGATGGGGACTGCCTGTCACAGCCCATTAAGGATGGCCACAGTCTTACTGTGCTCAGCCAGCGACAACCTCATAGTCCAACCACGGCCCAAAGAATCTGCTCCCATGCAGCTAACGAAGGAGCACTGACCTTGATCCGTCTCCGTATCGCTTGTTATTTTTGGGATACGGTCCGAGCATGCGAAATAAGCAGACATCTAAAAACAAACTATTAAGACCTTTAAACCATGGTTAGGAGTAGTTTTCTTAAGTTTCTTTAAGATCCATAACATTTGGTTGTTGATATGCTAGTGGTTGAGGCTTAACAAACAGCCAGAGGCAGACCATTTGTTTTGCACCCAGGACATTCATCGTACAGTCTTTCAGAGTGACAGTGAAAGATCGCAGTCATCACTGCTCTTCTGCTTGGCTCTGTGCTGAGGTGCGAGCCATGCTTGTGTGCCACCAGAGTTCCCCCTGGAGCAGATGGGCCCACTGGTCCAACATCAGTTTTGCTCAGGAGGCTGGCTAACAAGGATGAGGGTCCAAATACTTGGCATGGGAAATGTGAGTACTGTCAGAAATAGTTTAGAAGCAGACAACCACTGGGAATGCATGAGTCATTGTTTTCAGTCTCTGGAAGGATGGTATTCCACACTGATGTGACACTGTCTCAGTGTGTTTTAACCCTGTGGGTCTCAGATGGATGACAACGCTGTTAGTATTCTCACTTGTACATTAAAGATAGCGCAGAGCTGGGGGACCAACCCTACGGATAATGTTTTGCTCAACATTTACCACCCAGATTGGTGATGCACATAGTTTATTGCACATCAATAGTTCGGCACTGTAAGGTCCTGGTTGTATTGAGTTCATTGATTTTGCTGTCTGTCTGTGTTCTCTCGTTCATTGGCGCTGTTCTCCGGGCATAGTGTGTTATCGTAGATCCACTCAGTGTTTACTGAAATGAGGATGATGTTGGAAGACGAGAAGCAGGTGCCGGGCCTTTTAGAGCAAATGTGACTCAGCACTCCCTGACTCCAGCAGGAGACCACAGTCTGTTCTGAATGTCTGTTATCTGGCATCTTTGTCATAATTGCAGTAGTTCAGGTGGTTGAAATGGATGCAGTCTGTTGTCAGGATCCTCGCTATGGACACTCCAGTCTGCTGTTTCAAATGGTGTTCTAATGTGTCGACATAATGAGACTATTAAGAGGAATGTGTGAAAATCTGCTGCTGGTCATTAGAACGACTGATACCTGCACACAGCTTTCAACCGACAGGGGTTTTCCAGTGGTTTCTTTTTTGAATGAGGGAGAACTTTTCTTGACTGGGTGTTTTTTTAGTGGCCGGTTCACACACTGTACTGACATCCTGCTGAATATTTTGCTACATTAGAAATGATTTAATGCTTATTGAAATGCTCACCAATTATGCATTATCTTGGACAATCATAGGGAAAGTTAGCAAAATTATCTTTAAATGTTTTGTACTCAATGTCTTTTATTAGATGTGATTGGTATTTTACATTTAGAAATGTATTTGTTTGGAACAGGTGTGGGCCATTATTTTTTCATACAATATTTATTTTGACTTGATTCTTCTCTTCTCAGTCCTGCCAAAGACATAACAAGTCCAAACAAGGTTGCTGTGCACTGTTATTGTCTATTTTCATGGCTAGAATGATAACATGGTGGCATTACTGTGCTTCTCTATCTCTCTGTCTGTCCTTTATTTTAATACACACTGCACACAACTTTTATCAACAAGGTAAAACCAAGGTTTCACATGCTTTCCTACAAGCGGATATATTTAATCCCCATAGAGTTAGAGTCTACTTGTTAGCTCAATGCCAACCCGCTCATATCCTCCTTCTCTGGCTTCATATAGCTCTTACTGCCCACAACAAATGATTCCAAACCTATCTTCAATCAGCTTCTTAACTATTGAGCCTTATTAAAAAGCCAAGCATATCTTGCCATTTCTGGTTTTCACCTCATGCAAAATTGTCTCAGACATGTTTCAGTAAAGGTTCAATATCAGCTGGCATGGATACGATAGCTGGATCTCAGGGGGACCGATAGCCATTCTGATGAGTTGGTCTGTGCATTCTGCTTGACTGTTCATATCCCATGTTACTGTGCCTCAAGTGGAGATGCAGCAACGTGTTTTAAAATCAGCTCCACCTGAGAAACATTGGCTTGGCATGATTCTACGGCATCCCAATTGGCCCAGGGTTGATTTGAGCACTGCAAGCTGTGAACACTGCAGGTGTGATAACACCTCAGACAGCAGACGGAATTCATTCTCCTGAGGGCTAATTGAGCTGCAGGGGAATGCAGTTCATCATTCTAACACGTAGCCACAAATCCATCATGCTAACACCTAGCCACAAATCTTTCTCAGCTGTCCTTCACCCCGTTCTAGCGAGCTAGTGCCAACATGAGACCTGAAACTATAATGTGAGGATGTATGGTGGAGTAACAGCATCTCAGAAGAATGTGCTCTTTTTTCAGCTCCTCACTTTAATGCTATATTTGACCTGAAGCCAGATGCCCCTTCTGGAATAATAAAGATATACTTCAAGCTCCATCTATTGGAATGGCCGTTAAGGAGCTCAGGTCTGTTTCATAAAACAGGCAAAGGAAGCTCAGGTCTGTTTCATAAAACAGGCAAAGGAAGCTCAGGTCTGTTTCATAAAATGTTGACTGGCAGAAGGAAGAACACAATGGTTCAGGATTCATCTGGAAACGTCTTCATGTTTTGCAATGTTGAAACTGACCAGAAGGATGAACGGTGTTCCAGTGGAAATATTTATTATTGAGAAAACATACACAATGTTGTTTCTTGGATGACTGGATCGAAGGCAGTGTGTAGATTTAAGCAAACGAAGTAAAGTGGAAGAAGAGACACCATGTATGTCTCACCTGTGATCATTTTGCATGGCTGAGTGGTTTCAAATTATTCATTGAATCCAAGCAGCAGGCTCAGCAGTCGGGAGGGGGAAGGGTGCCATGACCGTCCAACCGCTCATTAAAGCAGCAAAGTGCAGAGAGGTTTAAACAAGGGCAATCTGTCACCGACACTGAATCGTGACACACAATGAATTAGGTCTCTGACGAATGGAGAAGGTCAAATGATGCAACAGTGCTCATCGGTGATCCAGAGCTTCAAAGTGGACAGATTTGATCGGGGGGATAACTGAAAATCACAATGTCTGGTCACACTGTCAGACATCAGACTATCTTTCTTGGGATTGTATTAATGTACTACTATAGTTAATAAACCATGTGACCCAGGGCTTTGGAAACCTGTTGTTATCCACCCTGTTCCCTGTTTGGAATTCCAGGTATCCAGGGTGACAAATACTGTTTGCTCTTCTAACATCCTTTACAAAAGCAACCATTCCTCTCTTCATGCAGAGGCTGGCTATGGGGGGGGGGGGGTCGGCTCCAAAAACCTGCTGGGTTAGGGTTACTTGTCGTTGTCCTTTGAATTTGATTTTTGCCTAGAGGTCAGGGTTATTCCGCTAAAGAGAAATCTGTTACTCTTCACACTTTCAACATGGGAGAGCACCCACACTACCCATGGCGGCATTTGCAGTACTTCAGTGGCCAAGACCTGTCCATGTATCTCATAATATTACAGGAGAAAGTGGAGGATATTACTTCCATTGTGGTACATTGTGAGGCTAATCATGTGTGGGCAGGGTGTTAGCGGCTCTAAACACACCCTCACTGTCCTAAGACTCATAAATCGACCCAGGCAGCTAGATGCTGCAAGACTCTCTTTTACTGGGATGGAACAATCTACCACAGACTGAAGCATTCTGTATAAGACAATAAGTACATTCAGATCCATATGGGCATTCAGTTTAGGTTGAGTAAACTACGAGTGACTTCACTTACTGAAAGACAGGCAGCTGTCCAATTCCAGCAACAGTGCCTTAGTTATCCCTTAAGTTAAGTTTAAACATCGTTGTTTATCTGGTGAATGTCTAGTAGTGACTTATTTTTGCCGTTGTTATAAGACACAAAATTAATTACCTGAAACATCACGTATTGATTTACAGATTAGTCAAGTACTGTTTCTTCAATCATATAATTAAAATATCAACATTAATGTATGCCATGACAGAGGGATTATCCTTAATGTACCTGATATACTTCTTATATAATTCCCTCGACTGAACTCTGTAAGGTAATTTCCTGGGGCCATTGAAGTAGCTATTTTGCTGATGCCGGAAGGCATGGAAGTTTATACTGGAGCCATGGATCCAACACGGATCCCGGCCGTGTTCTTATGACTGAGTGTGTTTACGCTGAATTAATCATGCTGGCTTTTTCCAGATGACACTGTATTTTTAACCACAATAGCCTCAATGGGCAAGTGACAGTATACAATAAACTACGGGAAGGAAGTCTTCACTTTGAAACAATTCATTTGAGAAAATATTTTTCTCGTTTATTTAATTTCAAATTAGATGTATTTACAGGTTGCACTCATTTACATTTCAATACTAAACTCAACTTTGCCGTGGACAGCGTATCCATATGTTATACACTGTGTGTATAACAATTAGCACTTATGACAATCAGCACTTTTTTGTGATATGAATAAACCAACTTACCTATTAAAAGCGTTAAGATGCCAGATGCCATTGTATCAAGGGGAACTCAACCCTGCAGTTTGCAGAAAGACAATTCAGGGGAGTCCACCAGAATTCCCTGTGTCATCTGCCGGACCTGCTTGAGAAAGAATGCAAAGAGGTCTGTGAGGTCCCACTCCCCTTATTGTTTATTCAGAGGCAACCCCCCCAACCAGGAGTCATAAATGGAGGCAGTCCTTTGTGAGGGGGGCCGGAGCAGATTTACTGCCAGGGGTTTCTCCACAAAGGGCTGTGCCACTGTCACAACAGGAGCAGATCAGGGGCTCTCCCTTTCACGCAGTGGGATTTAACAGCACATATCACACAGCCACTGCTACAGACAAAAGACTAACTGACCAGAGCCATTTCATTGAAGCTTTCAGCATCTACCTCACTCAACTTACCAGGCATTCACACACTTTCAGCGTAAACCAGAACATGCTTTGTGCGCTCCAATTTTAATAGCTGTGACTGCTTGTGTTTTCCAACTGCCTTTGCTAAAATGGATAACTGAGAAAGCAACTTCATTTTAAGTTTTCTCTAGGGTTTTATATTCTTTTTTTATTTGCATACATTTTATTAGATGTGAAAACTGATTGTTCTGAAGTATTGCAACGAGATCTGAGCTGTACAGTCATTTGGTCTTAGATGACCCTTGATTTCCCTCATTGGATATATTACGGTGAATTTAAATGCATATACAAACAGAAGCATAATACGTCTGTCCGGAGTGGTAATGACAAAAGGTAAAACAATCTAATATGCAAGTGCCCCAAATATCTCTCCAAACAAAGATGTAACAAAATCCTGTGTGAAATCCTTCTGACATGAAATCATGTGACCGTGGAGCCTCTACACATATTGCAATGGGCGGAGGGTGATTTAACAGAGCTACTCGAGGTGCATTATAAAAGCATACAAGTTAAAATGGATTCCTTTTACATTGTACGTTTCAGTCATTTAGCAGACACTCTTTCCATTCTTAAACTGAATGCTAGTCCCGTGTGGGCATCTAACCAACAACCAAGCCATTGAAAGCAACATGCTCTACCAACTAAAGGCACACAGGTCATGAATGACAATACATCAAAATCTCTTTGTGTTACACCACATTCCCACTTCCTTAATGTTGAGAACTGTATGACAATAGGCTAGTGTGTAATAAATGAGAGGGACAGATGGAGTGGTAATGACTAAGCAGTTCTGTACTCCCTAATGGCCTAACAGTGCATCTGTCACTGCATTGCATTGCAGTGACCAGTCTGGGATTGTCAGATGGGGCGTAACGGCAGTTGTCTACATGCCTTGATGAGTGCTGTGCCCGCTGTGCTCTTCGGACACAGTCCGATAACTTGTGAGTTTGGTTTCTTCAGCCGGGCCAGCTTTGATTTCACCTCAGTGTAACTTTTGGAGCCAGCCCTCAAATCTGAACAGCAGCATCGATTACAGGTCAGCCAAGACCAAACGGCAGTGTTATAATGGTGTCCTAAGAAAGAACTTCAAACTTTCATTTAAAGTTATAAATCATTGTCATTTAAATAATAAAAAAATAATATTTAGATGGATCTCAGTGAATACCACGTGTATGTAATGAACATTATGGAAAACAAATGATAATGATGTTCCCATAAACAGCGCAGTCATTTTGCAGCATGTCAGTCCTTTTGCCCATTAACGTCAAATGGGCCCCTATCAGTCTAAGATGTCCTTCCTCTCTTCAGCATTGGGAAAAAACGAAAAACATTGCCTCTGAATGATAGCAACAGTTGAGGCTCGGCATGCATTCTTGCATTAATATGCTATTGAGATGTACCAGCCATACTGATACGAATGTTACGTCAGTTTATTTGCAGTCAAAATTTACTTGCCGTCCACCTTTGGTTTCAGGACCAATAGTTTTAACATACAGAGTTAACAAACCATGGATAAAGGTAACACCTCAGTCCTGCTTAGCATGGGATTTGATGGTATCTACCTTGTTTTTTCTTTACTCATTTTACTCAATATTCCTTTCAGTGAATCAAATGGAAAAGTCAATCACAGAAGAAAGACTCTCTCACCTGTGGAGAACCACCTGGGTCTGTCCTCAGTATGGAACGTCTCTCAGGTTACCTGTGCCACTGGCCTGAGACAATCTGGCATAGCAAACTGACCTCTTCTAAGAGCTTGTATTACACAACCACCCAGGGCTATGGTGGACATGAAAGCCCTGGATGGCCCTGATCTTCACAAAAGTAGGATTTTCATCTGTGCACCCTGTTACAGGGGAACTTTTCTGCAATGCAGGAATTGCAAAACATTTGTAGTGTATTTGATGATGTTCAAAAAGGCTTTTGAAATTTGTCATTTCAATTTTGATATTTCAAATGTGATTTTTCTTTACAAAAAACATTGCGACTAAATTATATTAACAATCCACATAATAATAATTTCCTGTTGCTGTAGGATTTTTTTATTCACTGTAGTAAACTGGCTCATATTAAGATCCTACATCTTTATTTCGCTTCTTTTAGTTTTCCATACTCGCTTGATAATGGGAAGATACACTTCACACCAGGTGCTGGTGACTTCATGACCCTTCTTTAAACATTAATTTAACCAATCAAAATGCTGGACACAGACACAGAAGAACAGGCTGAATTGTTCTTAATAATAATAGAAACATTCAACACCATCAGTCACCTTGATTTCCAACATGTTAAAAACATATTCTGTGGTTTGTTGATCCCCCTCACCAACCACACCTTCCTATGGGAAGCCTGGGATGGTAGGATTGTATGTAAAACTCTAGATAGATGACGTACTGAGACTCCTTTTCCTTATCAAGGGGAGACTCATTTGAACGGCTCGTCATCCTTAACGGATACGACAGGGGAAATAGTGGAGGCACGCCTACACGTGTTTATTGGGCTGGTCCAGTATAAGCGTCCGCTACCCTTTGAGACTACTAAACATTATATCGACTAACCACAGAATATAATCACGAATAAGTTCTCTTCAGGTTTTCAGTCATAATGAATCCTAATGAATTGCTGGCTGTGACAAAGTCACCAAGTGTAAGGAGCTTGAATAAACAAACACGAGAAGCCATTCTCATGACAATACATTCATTTGTCTTCACATTCGGAAAATTGTCTTCAACCCCGTTTCCAAAAAAGTTGGGATGCAGCGTTAAAAATGCAAATTAAAACAGAATGCAGTTATGCAATGATGTGCAATGATGTGCATAAAATAATTTGAAATTTAGATTTGTTAGACCCCAGGACAGTTTTCCACTTTGCCTCAGTCCATCTAAAATGAGTTCAGGCCCAGAGAATGCGACAGCGTTTCTGGATCTTGTTTATGTCTGGTTTCTTCTTTGCATGGTAGAGTTTTAACTTGCATTTATGGATGCAGCGATGTACTGTGTTCACAGACAATGGCTTTTGAAAGTATTCCTGAGCCCATGCAGTGATTTCCACTACAGAATCGTGTCTATTTTTAATGCAGTGCCGCCTGAGGGCCCAAAGATCATGGCCATCCAATATTGGTTTTCGGCCTTGTCCCTTGCATACAGAGATTTCTCTGGATCCTCTGAATCTTTTAATGATACTATGTACCGTAGATTATGAGTTCTCTAAACTCTTTGCAAATTTACATTGAGAAATGTTATTCTTAAATTATTTGCCTGCACAGTCTTTCACAGAGTAGTGAACCCCTCCACAACTTTACTTCTGAAAGACTCAACCTCTCTGGAATTCTCTTTTTACACCCAATCATGTTACTGACATGTATATCAGATGATTTGCTGATAGCTGTGGTATATAAATGCCACAGGTATGTCAGTACATCCTTTTTTACTGATCTAAATATGTTGGTAACATGTTTATAATAACAATACGGCACCTTGGGGTTTGTACAATCTAAGAACAGCCCTTTCAGAATTGTTAGTGAAGGTACTGGTTTCACACTAATATTTTATCTGGGATCACAGCAGTTTCCTGTATGGTTCTTAAACCATGTCTCGGTTTAACTAGCTTTTACTGCAAGTTGCTTTTATTTAAAGAAGCCATGTTTTCTTTTTTGTTGGGAACTGGGGACATTCTCAGTTGATTGGATTTTTTGGGTTTTGTACCATCAAAACCCTACAAGAGAAGAGAGAATGGGGGACAAGATTGGGAAAGTAAAACTACATCAGGAAGCTCACTAAGTTAAATATTAGTCTTAACCTAGAAGTTTACAGAATGCTGCACACCATTAGTAATATTAGGAGTGTCACTTTTATGTCTGTCACATATCTGTGTGTTTGAAAGGAGTTAGGATAACATGACTCGGACGCTATTTTAGTGTTTTTCAAGATTGTTGTTATAGAACTTAACATCTATCATACATTGACTTTAATTGACTTTTAGAACTAAACAATTACATATCATGCATTGACTTTTAATCGTTGGCTTGAGTAAATTGTGTGCATAATGCTACAAACAAACATGAACTGTACTTTTCTTTCATCCTAATGACATAACTGGATTACATTTAGAGACCTCCTCCTTGTCCTATGCCTTTGGTCTTGTGATCTCCATAACCCCAAACCATGTGTTCTCACACATCTTTACTGAAGCCAGTAATGCCATTAAAATGACCTGGCATTGGCACCTACTAACCTTTTGGTCATTTGCAGAGAGCAGAGAAAAAATAAATCCATTAGCCTCTCTCTTTCTGTTCCTCTCTCGCTCTTTCTCTCTTTCCTCTATAATCTTTGAACAGTTAAAATGGGGGCAGACTTATCTTTGAGGTCTCTACAATGCCCACATTGTCTTATTTCTGCAATGAGAATAGGGCTCAGGTCAGTTTAAGCTGTAAAACGTCTTAAAGGCATGATGAAAACAAAATAATTGGTAAATGAGAAATACCATTGCATTTCAACATGTAATTACCATTTGTTTTCATAAGTGAGTTTAATAGAGTAGAGTAGGTTTAAAGACCATTGCAATGCGTTCTCAACAACCTGTTTGTGTGATAAATGTGATAGACTTGGTAATATCATGTGCAGAAATGCAATTTACTATGTGTTCAAACCAAGTGTGTGATATATGGTATCTGAAGACACATTTCAAATAAGTATTCCTTAAGCATAAAATATACTCATAATTACTCTTTTGTTGTGTGGCATGCCGACAAATTGTAGTCATGCCTTTGAAATCCCCCATTTTGAATCAGCAGTGTCTTAACAAGAGTGTTATTCACAGTTCTGCCCACCAGTTTATCAGACAAGGCCGTGGGCAGCATGCCCCTTCGGATGCCCTCAGTGAGTCACAGTCACTTTCTACTGCTCTGCCCCCACAGTGGCTCTGACTCTTTCAATTGTTTTATGTTCCCGATGTGTCTTGGGGAAGATAGCAGGGTATAGCTGTCTCTGTTGTGTTCCGCTTGTTACAAAAGAGATGGGTGTCATTTGCTCAATCCCTTGCCCACATTTGAGACATGCTGTGAATGTAGAGACCTCTTCATTTAAGAGTCATTAGGGATTTATGAACATCGCATCCACCAGGTGTTGTCAGGCTGAATGGTCATTCATATTTCAGAAGCCACATTTTACGTATGAACGATCAGGAGCCTATCCTATTGATCATTGTCTATCAAAAACATTCCTTTTTTCAAAGAAACTTTTCAAATGAAAACAAACTTGGCAAACTCTTGTGACACAACTCATTCCCTGACCCTGTTTTTTCAGGAGACGCTCCATTCCTTGCAGCTTAATGAACACAAAAGGCTTGAGTCTGAGTGCCAAAATCCTACCTACGTCTTTGTCTGCCTGGATTTGGGAGGTTCATAATGTCCAACTGATTAGCTGCACAGATGACCTGTCCATCCGTATCCCAAAATAACTTTTATTGTCTGCCAAAGCACCACAGGCCAGTCCAACATTCGTAGCAAGACGTCCTAAGACGCTTGGATCTCTTTTGACTATAATATCTAGACTTAATGTGTAGAAATACATATTTACGAATACACTGCATGAAAAGCTCCCCCCAACCCCCAGTGTTAATCCCTTAGCAGTTATGATGTTTAAACCAGGTCTCATTGCAGTATTTTGAAATGAGCATGGGTGAGCTGAAGATTGGGACATGCGTCCTACTCTACTCGTCCCCCTAAGCCGTGCTGCTTCCAATCACACTGCTTGCTTGACCAAGAAGTTATCAGAATCAGTGTGTTGGAGGAGTCGCTAACAAGCATGATGAGTCAAGGAAATCCCTGCATGTGATGCCTCTCCTACCAGGGCAGTGCTGGCTGAATATGCACCGCCCTTACGGGACTCCCAGCCTACAGCAGTTACTGCGCAAACCAAGGCTTAAATGTAGACTAGTGAGTGCATTAACCGCTGTGTCATTCCCCATACAGCAAATTCAGGTCAGTATTGGCTGCACTGTATTTTGAATAAAATGTAATCACACCACGCATATGTTATGCAGAAAAAAAATAGAAAAAATAAAAATGGCCTCTAATGGAAACTGGAATGAATGACGACCACTGAATGGGAATTGCACGTCAAAGCAAGCATATGGTGACGTTTCAGAGACGAGGAGGGGCGAGGAGAGGCGCTATAGTAATCCGTAACCCCGGGAAACAACAGCAGCATTCAGCCGAGAATTTTGAGAGAGCGGCTGTGGAACGTGGAGCCACCGGCACAACTTTGGAATATAGTGATACCATTACATCTTATCACAATGGTGCTTCGGTGTAGATATTTGCTAATTCGCGTGGCCCTTATTTGTTTGCTAGAATGGACCCATATATATGCCTTCAACTTGGATACCATAAATGTTCTGAGGAAAGACGGAGAACCGGGCAGTTTATTTGGATTCTCTATAGCCATGCATCGGCAACTTCATCCTTCAGATAAGCGAATGTAAGTTTTTTGTTTCTTTTTGTCGAAATTGTAGATTCAGTGGTTTAACATGTATTACATTGTTTTGATTCGTTTGCATTTGCATTGTTGGAGCGTGCATCACTTGACACATGTTAGCAGGTTCTTTGCCCAAATTCCTATGGGACCGTTTGCTTGACTCTGGAGAGAATGTTGTTCCATTAAAAGGAACGCGTTTTATTGAAAACGTTTCCGTACAACAATCTACTTTATCTGATCATTTCATTATTGTGATGTATTATACTTTTGCTAATCACTCTTGGGAACTATGAAGAGATTCGATGTCCGACACCATTTTATAAAGACCTTCACTTTTTCTGACAACGTTTTTAGATCTACGTGTTAAATGCTTGTTGAAGGCGCACAATAAGAATTGATTTTCAGTAGTGCGTGGGGCCAGTCATTGTATGTTTCAGAATGCCCTTTGACAGGACCTAACTACAAGTTAACAATGGCAAACCAGAGGTAACAAGCTTTGTCGCTGGAGAAATCATGCATGTTAATTGAATTTGTTCAAAAGAAAGTAAATCTATCCCCCAGTGAGAGGTTGAGTTGGGGGCCTCTGAATATGAATAGGAAAATTGTAATGACAGTAACAAGTGAAAACACTAGGGTTATCATAAGCATTTATCCTGATAGTAGAACTATTTGACCCTTTAATTCAAGCCGACATGTAATTTAGAAAGTTTAATCATACTTTTATTGTCTGTTGTCGCATTTTGTCAGTGTCAAGTTTTTTGTTTTTCCATTTTAGTCATTTAGTTGAAAATCCTTTCCAGAGCAATGAACATATATATAGTACATATTATACCTTTAGTATAATAAAATTAAATGTTTTTTCATACAGGGAGACGAAAATAATGAGTGAACTTGAAGCTAAGGATGATTAGGTGGCCATGATAATATTTTGGAAATGTTTGACTCTTACATTAAATGGCATGGGATCTTTAGAGATACTCCTACTGGCCCCTTCATCTGGTATCCCATCCAGGGACCGATCAGGACTGACCCTTCTAAGCTTGCTGTGCTCCTGATCTTAAAAATGGATCTGCCTGAAGATCACTTTCTAGCCAATCACTTTTCTAGCACTTTTTTCTCTTGAACCACATTGACTTATTATCATTGACTGCAGAATTCGGTTGCAACATCTCAAGTCACTATTTATTGAAAACAACCACTGACTTTTCCTCAAAAGAATATCATCTTATGTGGCAATGCTTTCACATCTCCAAATACTCATTCTCCAATCAAATCCCACATTCAACAGACAAGGTTTTGTCGACCAATCGAAAAAAAGTTTTTATTCACTGTATGAATTGTAGCACATGACTGAACGACCACAGTTGGAACATAAATATATATATTTAAGCAATTTCTGATTTGAGTGTATCATCTGATGGTGAATTAATGCTGTTGCTATCAAATCTCAAACAAGCAGAGCTGCTTAGCTTGCAACGGTGCAGGCATGGTTATATGTGCAGCTATAATGTAATTCTCTGATAGTTGAGATTAGTTCAGGTGAAAAGAAGAATGATCTGTGACCTGATGTTTTCCCAAAAACAGTGAGATGAGATAAATGTGATGTGAGTCGAGGTGAATCATTGTTTTAGACCGGGAGTGCTGAGGGCAGTGGTCCAAACAGAACACTTCAGGATTCATATACTGTCACACAGCTCTATTTGTGCAGTGCACTGTGGGTAATTTAAACAGATTGCAGCCACAAAACATATAGTTAAGGGACAAACTATAAAGTCTGATTAAATCAAATGCATTCTGCTTTCAGCCTTGCTGTATTTATGTTTAGGAATTAAATGAACGACTAACAGATAATGATAGATTGGATGGGCGCTATCCATTCACAGCCTCTGTTTCGTCTCCAACCCCGAGGTGCCAGAAAGGTTATAGGGGTTAGCTCGATGAACAGGCGGACCAAACCACGCCTCACAGGTGTGTGTTTCAGATACCTGTCAGGGTTCGGCATGGGGATTTGTCTCTGCTGCATGTCAAAGCCCAGTCCTATCCACAGTCACCTCAAAGCCAGGCTGAGATCCAATAATGAAGCCCGAATTAAATGACAGCCAGAGGGCACTGGACACTTGCTGCAGCACGTTGAAGATACAAAGGCTGAGTCTGAAGTGCCCTGATGCCAACATTTAAGACAGGGTTCATTAAATCACTCAGGCTATCCCTTCTTTTACTGAGGATTCTCGATTAGGTCCTTTGTGGAACTTAATCTAGACTTCTTTGTTATTGGTGTTGATATTAACACCTTTAAGAAATGTTTATCACCTTCAACTCCATTGATTTGTAGGTGGAGCAATATCGACTGACTCAAATATGAATGATAATGGTGTATACAGTATTTACGAGATGTGAGAAGATTATGCCATTAAGCAATGGTTGCAATTTAGAGAACAGGCTTAACGTACTCTGATAATTTGTAGGAATGTGTATCAGTGAAAAAATAACGTATTTGTAAAATGGATATGTAGTGGAATTTGTGGATATGTAGCTAAAAATCTCTCTCTCTCTCTCTCTATATATATATATATATATATAAATAAATAAATGTGTATTTTAAATGTGTCTATCTCTACTTGATTGACAAAAGAAGCATAAAAGAACACTGCTGATGTATGTCTAGCCCAAAGCAGCAGACTGACAGTTGGCTGTCCCAGTAAAGCTCAAATGGAGGTTAGAAATCCTTGGTCTGGAAGAGAAACGCTAATTTATTAGCAGTGATAGAGGAGCTCCAGCCCTGCTGTTTTGAGGCCACACACTTTGGGATCAGCTTTACTTTGTAAAGTTAACACCTCTTTACACTTTAACATCAGACTTACTGAGTAAAGTTACCAAATGTTCACACTTTAACATCAGATTTACTAAGTCAAGTTAACACCTGTTAGTTTCAGAAGACAAACAACATTTTACATTTTGGTAATTTAGCTGATGCCCTTATCCAGGGTGACTTATTTTAGTGAGTGCATACATCTGGTCCGCCATGTGAACAATAAAATAAGTAGAACAAAAGTCAGTGTTTGGAGAATTACTAAACAATAGTGTAGTAAACCTGGCCATAATTCTCTGACGGCTAACAAGACCTTAAGAAGACCTCTATTAGAATCTGATTAACCTGTTGCGTGTTGGGTTCTTCTCCTTAGTTTGTTTCGAAAAAATGCTTTCATTAAAACATTCTATCCTTTTTCAGCCTTTAAGCGTAGCAGGGAAACAAAGTGTCTCGTAAACACTAACTGTAATTTCCAAAATAAATACTCCTGTGACCTTAGATAATGAGAAAACCAAGTGAAAGCTGAGCTGAGCACACATATAGTTAATGTGCAGCCCTGGCTAACATAAAGCTGTGGCGCTGATTAACCAGCTAGCTCATTACAGGAAACAAAATGTGTCAGTCTGAATATTTGTTAAACGAATTAACATGTCACAGTTTATGGCACCACAAATCTGCCATGATTATACTTATTTGGCTACTTTCATGGACAGAGTGACCACTTCCTTTATATAACATTGTGACCTGGAACCTCTATTCTTTATAGATCATAGTATATTTTTAGGATAAGCTGGACAAATAGCTGCTTATAGGAAAAGCAAGTATGGCTATATTAAAAACTAATATCCTCACTATCACATCTCAACTCAAGTCAAAGTCATTACTTTCTTCCCCCTTCCCTCTAGTTAGTTAAATGTCTGAAACCTATTTTACCTCAGACAAATACCAAACAATTTGGTGTTATTGCCAATTATCTTACATGGAAGTTACGATCTGTGTGTTAACTTAAGCCCATCTAAAATGAAAAAGGTGAACAATAGTTGTGTAAACTGCATCTTTGCAACTCCCCAATGGATGCATTGTAAGCACAATTTAGTTTTGAATCAGGCACACTGAAGTCCTTTCCTTCCTACTATTGACATAGTTTCCTGTGTAGTGGAAGGGATAATCAGAGATCCACCTTTTTTACATGTGAGATGTTGAACATCTTAATGCATCCTCTTGAAAACAATGAATTGGACACCTCCTCCTTGAATAGCTCTGTAGGTCGATGATGTGTTTAGGATATCCCCACAGTGAAACCAGAGAAAAGGCCATTTTATTGTACATGTCAGCCCCATCTGTGCCAACGTAACATGATATATCCCTTGCAGCATTTCTGCCTCAGCGTAGACCCAACTAGAAATCTGTTTTTTTCTAGTCTCAAACGTTACTTTTTGAACCATACATAACAAGGGCTTTGTTCCTATCTGAGCTTTCAGCAGAGCAGGATCTATGAGTAAATCCAGCCTGTCTAAATCTTATAGGCAGCGGCTGCCGATCAGCCCACTGATTCTTGTAAAGGCTTGGCTGCTATAGCAGGCCAACTCCAGGCCGGTGTCCAGTGTTGGTGTGGGTAAACTGACCCAGTTGGAACAGCTGCAGGTAGTTCGGGGACTCTCAGTGTACAGCTGGGGGGGGGGGCAGCATCACACAACATCTGTGACCAAAGGTCAGCAGGGCGGCAGGATGCTCCAGCATTTACGCCGCTTCTACATTTAGTCTTTAAACCAATATGCTGTTGTTTGATCTGCCTTGCGTTTACACAGTCTCCGTTTTGTCTTTCGTTGCTGTTCCTTTAGTCTTCTAGACTTGCTGACAGTGATAGGAATATGTTGTCTTTTTATGTACCCCACTCTTAATATTACAGCTGCCTTCATGGTACACAGGTGGGTTTCTGTTTTATAGGTAGAGTGTATTTTTTTTTTAGGGATGTGTCCTAAAAAGTGTATTCTCCTGCCAGTTTGGTCAAAGTTCTTATTTACTGGTAGTGGTTTTACTTTTACCTCGTGGGCTCCAAGCGAACAAATTACAGCAGCGTCTAATTGTTTAGTTCCATATTAGTGTGTATAGATCAGAATATGTTTGGTAATCAGTACTGCCGGGGAATAGGTGCTTATCCATAAGCCAAAAGATAATGTGTTTCCTACTTTAGAAATGAGCAGCTTGTTTTCATGTGTGCACAGACTTGGGACATAAAGCCTGGAGTGTTGCGTGTAAATGTCAATGTTAACCTTCAGTGACTTGTCAAATTTTACAACTATACGTGTGCTGCTGAAAAACCCTCTCTGCAGATACAGATTCTCCTCTTGGTGTATCTATGCAGATATGTTGCTATTTTCTTCAGAGTTAAGCGAGAGTGTAGTGTAACACTGAATAATTAGAGATTTTTTTTAATTTGTATCTACATTGTACCTTAAACTGTGCTTTAAAGTCACTGAGCTACACTGTGAGAGAACAGTTTGTATTGACTGAGGCTGAACTCCTATTTGCATTTTACTGGGTACTGATAATGTGGGTGGGACAGAAATTGGGCTTCGATCTTCCTTTATCCCATCAAGCTTCCTCAGGATGTCCTTGTTTGGAAAAAGGAAGGTCTGTGACACTCCAAGGAATCAATAGGCTTAAGGAAGAACTTGTGGAATCATGTAGAGTGGAGTAAGAGGTCGGAGAGGATTCCCTTTGTGGAAATTCCCGCAAAGATTCCAAAGCGTTCCCACTGTGGTTCACTATTACCCATAAACAGTACGTATCTGTTCTCCACTGGCTCCCTGGGCGTTTAAACATAGCACTTTGAACTGGATAGACAATCATCACATTAATTTTTCAGATATATTTCCCTAATAGTATTACTTCATCTATATAACATAAGAAACGGGCTGTTTCTTATGTTATATAAGTACGCCTTATTGTCACCCAGAATAAGCCATTCTCAGACTGATACATCTTATCCTGTTTTTCTGTGTTCCTTTGCCTAGGCTGTGGCTCTGAAGGTCCAGGCTGGAAAGTTTGACCCAGAGATGTCCTGCTATAACGTTTCTCTCACTGTGGTAGTTCAACTGGGCATGTCTGTTCCCTTCTATATTGTAGTCTAACAGGAACACATTTTCATTTACTGAAGTGCAGCCCATTACAGAAAGCCCTCCTAAGATATTACTTTAAATATTCAATTTCAATATAAGTCAATCTTGTAATGTATTGTAGCGCATAAATATCAACCGAGATGCTGTGCAAATAATTTCAACACTGTAAAATATTCACAACACGTCTCTAAGCGGCAGAGTGATATATTTGATATATATGTTTGTCTGTTAGCTGATGTGGTACAGCTGCATTACAATATTAAATATAATTCTAATTAGATTGTCCGCTCTACTGTTTCTGTGCCTACTGCTCAGTGTACTGCACTACGGAAACGTATAATCAGATGTTCTGGTTCTCTCTAAGCTCCCTAAAATATTTTATTTAGAGCACAAAAACTGACAGCCATTTTAAATACTAAACATGCTTTCTTCTAGTAAATCATAAATGTTATGTTAAGAGTTTCTTGAAGAATCTGAAACAATGGTGTGATTTCTTGCAGGCTGAGGAATAAACGCCAAGTAGTGGACAGTTTGCCATGGTCTCTGTTATTTAGTACAGTCCAGGTTACTAACCCACTGCATGAAATCCCATGTCTGAAATGTTCAGTATGAATTATTAAATATGACAGCTGCAATAGCCTATATGATTACCAGCTATCTCTGACATCTGCTACGGTCACAGTACATTAATCTATAGACCGTAAATATCTGTAAAGATGGTCCCTGGATTATTTGTTTTTTTTTAAGACTGTTGATTGGAGCACCGAGGGCCAAAGCGCTGGCCAACCAGAGGGCCAACATAACCGGAGGCCTGTACAGTTGTGACATCACCACTGAATCTGATGACTGTGAACGCGTTGAGTTTGACAATGAAGGTGAGGTGCTACCCACGCCTGTTCCATTTCTCTCCCCTCACGAGTTATCCTTTGTCTATAAACCGTCATTGTTCGAATTTACTCCGAAGGACGAATGAACGTAACGTCCTGATGTTGATGACTTTCCACAGAGGATGTGAGAGTTGAAAACAAGGAGAATCAGTGGATGGGTGTGACCGTTAACAGCCAGGGACCCGGAGGGAAGATTGTGGTAAGCTGGCGTTGGACGACATACTCTACGGATGTGCTACTGGCCAGGTTCATTGTGAAATAATCATGTACCCGGCATGTGAAACTTTACAACAGTTCTACAGGATGCAGTTGTTGAAGAGGAACAAAGTTTGACCTCATTGATACAACCTATTCTTTGTCTAACTATCTGCTTTGTTTGGCGGATTAAGGCCTGATTCCCCTGGCTTGTCATTGCAGACGTGTGCTCATCGCTACCAGAGACGTTTGTTCGTGGACACTGCTCAGGAGTCCCGTGACATCACAGGCCGCTGCTATGTCCTGAGTCAGGACCTGACTATCGATACATCGTCTGATGAAGACGGCGGGAACTGGAAGTTCTGTGAGGGCAGAGCCAGAGGCCATGAGAGGTTTGGCTCTTGCCAGCAGGGTCTGTCTGCCACATTCACCAAGGACTACCATTATGTGGTGTTTGGAGCGCCTGGCGCATACAACTGGAAAGGTAGCTTCTCGTTAAGAGATTCAATTAAGTTGCTTGTTGTAAGTTATCAAAAACAATTAAATCTTTTTTTCAATTGTGGTACAATATACACGGTACATGGATTTAATATCTGAAAAACGGCCATATTGTAATTCCAATTGTAAAGTAAAGAAATGGTTTGGGAACTGCTTCATCCTTACAGTATAATTAATTGACTTTTCTTCATTTAGCTTGTGTCATTTTTGTTAAAGATTTAATGTTGTATTGTTGGGGTTATTTTTAAACCAGCCCCATTTCCATTCACACATTCACCTCTCCCTCTCCACCCCACTAGGCATTGTACGTGTAGAGCAAAAGAACAACACTTTGTTGGAAAAGGGATTTTATGATGACGGGCCTTATGAAGTTGGTGATGAGAACCGACTGGATCCAGACCTGGTGCCTGTACCTGCTAACAGCTACTTAGGTGGGCACAGTATGTCTGAACCTTGACTGTGGGAACTGTCTTTTGTGTGCTCAGGTATCCTGTTTATGACCGCCTGGTCGGCAGCCAACCCTGATCAGTTTGTGTATAAGTCCCCTCCTCTGCAGGTCACTCCTGACAGAACTCTTGATGTGACCACCAATAGTTACTTAGGTTTGTGACCTCCGAGGTGCCTGAAATGTCTTAACCATTCCATCTCCATGGTTGCTAACTTGTGAATGGTGTGGCATGTCTTTATTTCTACATAATGCTTGAAAAGCACTTTAGTAATTATTGGTATCATTATATCTGCCTCAACATGATTTACTTTGTTTGTTTGAGATGACATGAATACCATGTTCCACAGATTATTTTCTTTACATTGCAAATTTTCTCATTTACTCATAAAAAATTGAAATGTAAAATGGTCATAAAATGAAGATATACCTTTAATCTTCTTGTTTCATGTTGTAGGATTTTCCCTTGATTCTGGCCACAGTATCACCAAGGGGCGTGGCCTGACTATTGTGTCCGGTGCACCGCGAGCCAATCATTGTGGTGCTGTGGTCCTATTGAGAAAAGAGAATGACGCATCGGCAAGACTCTCCCCAGAGTACATTCTGGAAGGCCCTGGACTGGCGTCTTCTTTTGGATATGATGTAGCTGTGGTTGATCTGAATGGAGATGGGTATGTGACACCACTCCTACTCTTCCAGTTTGGGCTTATCCATACCAAACCTAAACGGATATTTCAAAGAAGATTCTCAAAACAGTAAAAACAAAAAATGTACCATTTTTCTTGGAGACATATCCTTTTAAATTGACATCGGAATGGCAAATAAATGTATCTGAAAAACAGTCTTCTGATTTTAATGACAAAAAAACAGATTTGTCCCACTCTTCCATGACAAAATGGTTTTTGAGCATTAACTGGTTGTCTCAGGTCACCGCATCTCAAATAAGTTTAGACAATTTCAAAACTTGTATTGAATGTGTCATTTTTCAGCCATTCTGATGTAAACTGAGGTTATTTCATTTTGTATTCTAGGTGGCAGGATATTGTTGTAGGAGCCCCTCAGTTCTTCAGGAAAGAGGGAGATGTTGGAGGAGCTGTATATATCTACATCAACCAAGCTGGAAAGTGGGACAAGATCAACCCAATCCGCCTTAATGGAACCAAAGATTCCATGTTTGGCCTGGCAGTGGAGAACATTGGAGACATCAATCAAGACTCTTATCAAGGTGGTAACCTGGTCTCTACACTGGTTTCTGCCTTACATGCCAATTTGTTTCTGCCCTTACACATTTCTGCATTAATTTCTGTTGTTATATTAAGAAGGCTAACTGAAATATTATTTTTCGTTACAGACATTGCTGTTGGAGCACCATATGATGACTCTGGAGCAGGAAAGGTGTACATTTATCATGGTTCTGCTGATGGAATCAACACCAAGCCTGCACAGGTTAGTTTCAGAGTGTTTTATTGCAGTATCATTCCAGTTTATTATTCCAGTAACAAACTGGAATGAAATCAGTGCTGTTTACACCTGGATATTTTTTTTTTGTAATTTCAGATCCTTGAAGGAAAGCCCAACAACATCAGATTATTTGGATATTCTCTAGCTGGGAACATGGATTTAGATAAGAATTCATACCCAGATATAGCCATTGGTTCACTCTCAGATGCAGTTCTCGTTTACAGGTAATGATCTTGTCAATATATACACTTATGACATTGTATATTCATTTCAAAATAACCCATAACAACTCACATAACTCCTTTTTTAGGGCAAAGCCAATTATTAGCATCAAAAAGGATGTCAAAATTACTCCAAAGGAAATTGACTTGACAAAGAAAACCTGTGGCAACAATATCTGGTAAGATGTTGATGGGATTCTATTACTACTCACCTTGAAAATTTGACAGATATCTTTGTACTCCTGTTAATGTATTTCTCAATTGCAATTGAATAATAACCATTTAATAATAACCATTTGTGGTCTACAGCTTGACTGTGGAGGCATGCTTCACCTATAAAGCAAACCCTGCTTCATACAGCCCAAAACTAAGTATGTGATATCCTCTCACCCCACATGACATAGTGACTAAGTCCTGAATCCCTTTGTCCTTATGTAATACATTATTTGGCTCTCCATAATGTTTCCCTACAGCTATCAGCTATACATTTGAGTCTGAGGCAGAACGCAGGAAGCAAAGTCTGCCCTCTAGGGTTATTTTCCTAAATAAGTCTCACACTGACCAGGACTTCCAGTCCTCTGGAACTCTGGACCTCCGAGGACAAAACAAAAGAACGTGCACCAAAACCAAAATCAGACTGCAGGTGCAATAAATGGTCTTTGTCTAATTTAGGATTTTAGAAAAATACCTAGAATGTTGGAGGTAGATGGTGGTAGATTCTGGTTTTTCCCTCTGTCTGTAGGATAACATTAGGGATAAGCTGCGTGCCATTCCCATTGAGGTGTCAGTGGGAATCCAGGGTACTAAGCGTCAGAAAAGGCAGAATGATCTCCCCCAGCTTGTGCCTGTTCTTGACAACTCCCAGCCAAGCAAGGTTGTCACTGAGGTAACGATACTGCTTCAGAGCTGAAAGAGGATCTCCATTTCCTCACTATTGCTCATGTTTCATGATGCCATTTAATGATATTTAAATTCAGTATGTTTAGAATGGATGGTCAGATCCAATGAAAATAAGCTTGATTGTATGTATTGTGATTTATTACAGGTGAATTTCTTGAAAGAGGGATGTGGAAATGATAACATTTGCCAGAGTAATGTACAACTGGAGTACAGGTTCTGCTCTAAAGAGTCCAACCAAGACGTATTCCTACCACTACCTATGTGAGTGTGAGAAAACAATTTGAGTATTCATGCATGTATATTCTTTGGTTTTTGCGATAATATTTTGAGAAAAAAAAAAAAAAACATGAATCTGAGGAAGAGGTGTAAGGCAATGTTTTGTTTTTCTCCAGGGAGAATGGGCTACCAGTGATCTCCCTCAGTGATCAGAAGGATATAGCTCTGGAGGTTATGGTGAAGAACAGGAACGGTGATGACGCCCATGAGGCTAAGCTGGTGGGGACGTTCCCCAATGCACTCTCATACTCCGGCTTCCGCTCTCAGAAAACCACGGCAAGTGACTTACATCTGTTTCAGCAAATGAAGGCTTACTGTCTGTTAAGTAATAACATTGTTGTAATGGACGGCTCTACAGAGGGATAAACCTGTGCTATGTTTAGCCAATCAGAATGGCTCCCAAACAGAGTGTGAACTGGGAAATCCATTCAAAAGAGATTCAGAGGTACGCTAAAGAACTGGTTTTCTTTTACATATTTTTCATTAATCTGTCATTCATTCATGGTGAATTATCTTTAATATTTGCATGCAATGTGTCTCCAGGTTACTTTCTACATAATCCTGAGCACTGCTGGTATCTCTCTCAATACCACAGAAATCCATATTGATCTTGAGCTTCAAACGTAACTAGCACTTATGTTTTTCCACAAACATGACTGTAAACTGACTTGGTGGCCTTATACCCCAGTGTTATACATTATTTTCTTCTTTTTAGGACCAGTACACAGGACAAAATGGGAAGAGTGAAAGCAAAGGCCAAAGTAGTGATAGAACTGTTACTTTCTGTTGCAGGGTAAATTAGGTTTTTCTAACATTTACTATTTTATACCACTGCATCTATTAGATTTTCTACAATGGTTGATGTGATTATTTAAAAGCTGTGGTGTCTAGTATTGTAATGTGTGTTTTGTTTGTCATTAGAGTTGCCAGACCATCCCAAGTATATTTTGGGGGCGATGTAAAAGGAGAGAGTGCAATTAAGACGGAAGAGGAGATTGGCAGTTTGATTGATTATGAATTTAAGGTAATTATCATTGTATGCTTTTAACAATAATACTACTAATAATATATTTAGTATATATTTTTATATATTTTTCATTCAACAGGAATAATCTCAAAGTGCATAACAAAATCATATCACTTACTGTCATTTCTCAATATCACTTGAGGTGGCACAGCCTAGTGCTTAGGGCATTGGGTCAGTAACCAAAATGTTGCTGGTTTGATTTCTCAATCCAAAAGGGTGGAAAATATTTTTGTGTCCTTAAACAAAGTACTTAACATTAATTGCTTTTGTAAATTGCTCTGGATAAGAAATTCTGCTAAATGACTAAGATGTCAGTGTGATATGCAATGTTGATATTATACCTCCAGATAATCAATTTGGGTAAGCCATTAAAATCCTTTGGCACAGCCTCGTTGAACATCCATTGGCCCAAAGAGAATGTGGATGGGAAATGGCTGTTATATCTGGTTAAGATCGGCACAACTGGCCTGGAAGAGATGCCCTGCTCTCCTGAGACTGAGATCAACTCTCTTAAGCACATTCAGGTACAACTTTCTGGCTGTAGTTTCATTTTACTTTAAATATTTGTGGGCCAAAGAGGATGTGTTAAGACACAACTTGTGTTAATATTCTTTAGGAGTCCAGCACATCTAGAAAAAAGCGTGAAGTTGGAGGCCAAAAATCTGCAGGCAAAATCTATTTATCAGATCAAAGAAAGCACAAAATTTTGGTGAACACCCTTTAATTTGCTTAGAAAAAAATGAAAATCAATAATAATGACAGCTAGGTTGTCTGACTAAAGGTTATTTTCCTCTCAGACCTGTGGCAGTGGCTACGACGCTAGATGTGTGATAGTCAAGTGCCCTCTACAGGGTTTGGACAGTAATGCAGTGGTTGTTCTAAGATCCCGTCTGTGGAACGCTACCTTCCTTGAGGTGAGAAACAAAACATCTGTTGCTGTTTGTTTAAATTGAATTTAAATGAATTAAGAATTCTTTCAGATTTTCTCTAACATTGAAAACTATTGTTTTGAAACAGAATTACGCATCTTTGAACTACCTTGATATAATTGTGAAAGCTTCCATCAGCCTTGATACTCCTGCAAAGAATATGGTTCTCAGGAATGCTGAGACCCAGGTGGGTGGGACCGAACCCTTTATACACTAGCACACAATGACTCCCTCAAAATGAATTATTTAGTTATACAAGTTTAACTATATTGTTCTTCTTGTGCTAATGCAGGTGAGAGTCACAGTGTTTCCGGAGAAGGCTGTAGCGCAGTATGGTGGAGTTCCCTGGTGGATCATCCTTGTGGCTGTCCTGGCTGGGATACTGATGTTGGCGTTGCTAGTGTTTCTTCTCTGGAAGGTGGGCTTGGTGTTAAGCTCCTGAACATTTACGCAAATATTAATTTTATTGTTCTGTGAGCATTATCAAACAAGTAACATTGAATCAGTAGGAATATACTTGATTCTATTCACACGCACAAAAGAGAAATATTTCCATTCTCATACTGTTCCCAATGAATCATCCCCCTTGCTCTTCTTTAGTGTGGTTTCTTCAAGAGAGCCCCACAGGACCAGTATAATGCATCGTATCACAAGGCTCAAATCCATGTTCAGCCCTCTGACAAAGAAAAGCTCACTACTGAGGCCTAGTGCCCTACTGTATCTCTGCAGTCAGACCTGGGGTAAAATGGACATTGGAGTCAGCATGGAGTGTGGGCTTAACAAAGACTAATAACTCACTCTTGCTTTGAAAGAACTACATCCTTCCAAAACTAGATCTGTATGTTACCATTATTGTGCTTGTAGTAAATGTTTCTAGTTTACTGCTTTGCCAGCTTGGCTGTTTGATTTTTTTTTTTAAATACAGCTGTTACCATGCAAGGCATGCGCTCGAACCATACACTATCTTTACATTGCCTTTATCTGCTTGAGTATTATGCTTGTGTGTTGTGTTTGTAAAGATAGATGAAAGTCTAATTTAGAATGACGTATATTTGCTTTTCTCTTGCCAGTGTGGATTTTTCCAGCGCTCAAAACATGATGACAGCGTTCCAAGATACCATGCTGTACGGATAAGTAAAGAGGCTCGTCAGTTTAAAGATGGAAAAGCCAAACTGGATTCCTTTGAGAAAAAGCAATGGATGACAAGTTGGAATGAGAATGAGAGCTACTCATAAGACACTTGACTGTTGGAATGATGCCATGATCACTTTCTAAACATTGAAAGTGACAAATCCGTTGATCTTGTTTCTTGATATTACACAGTCTAATGCCAATGACTGCATTTGGAAAGAGTCAATTTCTATTCTTCCCATGGATTCCCAGGTGAAAAATTAATTCCTATCTGAGCAAATAGCAAGCATCACATCTTAATTTTATGAAGAAAGCAAAAAAGTACTATATTTTTTTCTAAATCAGGACTTTTTAAATTAACTGTGTTTTAATCTGTAATGTTTAGTTGTTGATAATCTTTTGTTGTTTCTTTGAAATAATTGTCATCCAGTCTCTATTGTACAAACTACAATGTTTAGATTGAGACATTTTGTATGTTTTGTATATATTTAAATACTTTAGCACACTGTATATTTATTTTTGTCATCAACTGTAAAAAAAGTGAAATGCATTGACCAAATACTTTTTTATAGGTTACTTCAATACAATAAGTCAGGAAAAGGGTACTACTGATGAAGTACAGACTCAAAAGTATTACTGTATGTGAATAATATTGTTAATGGGACTCACTTTATTCAAGTTATGAATATAAAAAAGGTATTTCATTTCCACAAGTCATAGTTTGTGCAATGTTTTTTTATATTATTCAAAACAATACAACAAAACTGCAATGTTAAGCATGTTTTACACCAACAACCAAGAGAGCTTATCAGTTATGAGTTGTAACAATTGAAACCAAAGCATTTTGCCCTTGTCAAAGTCTTCCTATTATGTCTGAATTCAATCTGGAAGATATTTAAATTTGCAGTCTGGGACTTTGCGAATAATAAACAATTATTTTTAAACCTCCCATTTTGGGCAGGATGTGTAATGTTTTTAAATGTGCATAATCTATACTGTACGTAGAATCACTGTCATACCTCAGTTGGCAATGACATTTGAAGTGTGAAAACAAGTGTTTTTGATTATATGCATAGTGTCCAATATCATATAATGTTCGCTCAATCAGAAATAACAATATTAAAAGCTCTACGAGCACCTGAATGGCGCAGGCAGCGTGAGTCACTGCCTCGCAGTCAGACGCGTCATTGTGGAGGTGGATTCGATATCCTGCTCAAGGATTAGCTCAGGGGTCCTATGGAGGGCAGTTCAATTATGCAGCATCATCCGGATTTGGGGGTAAGAGAGACAGAATGTGCCTTGCTTTGTGCTCTAGCAACTCCTTTTCGCGGGCAGCATGGATGCCTCAGCTCAATCGATGTACAGGCAGGAGTGCCTTCCTACTGCACGTAATGATTCCGATCTAAACTTCCCGGTTGAGCCAGAACACTGGATGTGCTTTGGAAGACACATCTTTGACTGACACACATCGTCTGTCCTGAGTCCGCATGAAGTTGCTGCGATGGAGCACTGTTTTAAACACAAATGATATCAAGAAAATAAAGAGAAATGGGATACAAGTAAAATTACATAAAATGTATAGCAGAGAAGCCAAAAACTACAGAATACATTCTTTATTCAGTACTTGCTGAGAAGGATGGCAATCTAGTGGAATTTATTTGACTGCAGATTATATACACACGATTAAAGTTTATTTCAACCTAGACTTTGGACATTCAGAATGTCTCTTACTTTTTGAAACACTTCGATAAAAAGTACACCTTCAATTATCGCGTTTCCATAATCTTGAATTCTAAAAAACGGATAGATGAGGGTTTTTTTCTTCTCCGGAAGTATGAGGTAGGGACAGGTAGGGAAGCGTAACTGGTGTATGTAACTGACTGTCTAATCAGAGAAATTATAGAAAGGAGATACGCATGACCACTGTCATTTAATAACGGAAGTTATAAAGTTTCCGCCTAGTAGATGGTCGACCAATCACTTTCAGGTTGTCCCACTGCGTCACAAGGTTGCTAAACTAATCGTCACAAAATCCGTTGTAGTGGAGTCAAGAAACTGCAGATTTTCTATAAAGGTACATATATCATAATTTAGAAACTAAATTATATTACAAATAACTATTAAAATATCTCTGAATGTGAAAAATATGTATACTTTTGAGCTAGTAATTAACGTAATTTGGGCAAAGCGTTGGGTTTTCGTCGTTTATGACCTAGCGCCCAATTGACTTTCATTCACGCCTTGAATTAGGCACTCATTGTCTCAATATTACCTACAATGCAATGCGCGGCCAATTGACAACGTAACGTAGCCAATAGAATATCTCAGTAATGTTTCCAATCTACTGAAATGTATCTCTGACCAAATTGACAGGCACCTCTCGCTGTCATGAACCATGAACCAATGAGGACGCTATTGCTGCGTCTTGTGTCTCCTGTTTGTTTTGACTGCTAGCATCTTTGCTAGAAGCATGCAAGCTAACAAGTTTTGTACAATATATTTATCTCAATATTATGGTTTAATATTAAAGTTGACCATGGTCAACCAAACTGACAAAAATTGGAAAAACATTAGCCCTGAATATTTTTACGTTTAGGTTAGCTTAGACGTAAATAGGCGACCGATAGCTTAGGTCGATATGACTGCAACGAACCTTTTCCAATCGACCGTCGAATCGACGTGATTTACATGCTGCTGCAGGCTAATAATGTGTTAGCCGTCAAGCTTCGTCAAATGAGTATACCGCAGATATTTATTTCGAACTATTTTTACATCTCTTCACGTTACATAGGCTGTTGATGACTGTTGGCTAAAAAAAAATACATGACAGGTGGGTAAGCTAGCCAGATATGTACTATACGGATACGTAAGCTGGTGATAACCTACTTGTACTCTACCTTGCTAGTAACGTTAAATTCCAAATTTCTTGGTTCAGAATGTCAGAAATGCAATGTCGCATGTTACGGGCAATAAACCGTTCAATACTGTTAACTGTATAATTTAATTCGACGTTTGTTATCAACTGAGCGAAACCGGTCAAAATGAGGATATTAAGGGCGTTGATGAGCAATGCCTCCTCTATCAGAAAGCATATAGACTACTACTCCAGATTCTCCCCTTCACCTCTTTCAATGAAACAGTTCTTGGACTTTGGTAAGTGGATTTGAATTTGTCATTAGTCAACTGTTTACTTCATTGAGACATTTGGCTCGTACTGGGGGCTATATATACTAGATCGCCTGCTTTATCTTTCATGTAACACTTATCAGTTATGTTTGTTCTTTTCCACATTAAGGGTCTGGAGAAAATGCATGCGAGAAAACATCGTTTACATTCCTTAGACAGGAGCTACCTGTGAGGTTGGCAAACATAATGAAGGAGATTAACTTGTTACCAGATAATCTGCTAAAGACTCCGTCTGTCCGTTTGGTCCAGAGCTGGTGAGTAGGGTCAGTAGTGACACAGATGCCATGCCTATTGGGATGTTGAACAACTTGTTGTGGCACCTATATTTCAACTGTTTGCGTTTGAAAACAATTAATAGGTGCTTGAAGTATATATTTTCAGGTTATTTATTAATGCATTGGTGTACATATTGGTTTTAGCATTTGACATGACAACACCTTGTACGTTGTCCTCCTATTTCAGGGCAACAAATGTTGTGGGACATTAATGTATGTCCAAATTAAGCACATATGTTTAGTATTTGATCAGATATCCTTTGCATGAAATCACTGCCTGAAGTCTATAACCCATTGACCCAACCAGACGGGTTATCTTCACTGTTGATGCTTTGCAGGGCCTGTACTGCAGCAATCGTCTGTTGTTCATTGTTTTTACGCCGTTCTTCTTTAAGGCTCATCTTCAGCCAATAAAAGTCATGATCAGTTCGTTTTAACTCTGGAGATGGCCTTCTTCAGTCAAAAATGTTGCCCTATTTGGCCCAAAAAACATCCTACTGTTTTCTGGCCATCCTGTTTTGAAAGGATAATTAGTGGTGTAACCTCTGTAGTTCTGCTGTTGAAGTCTTTATTGTATTATTGTAGCGGACACATGCCTACCTCCAGGAGTGTGTTTTTTCTTTTTACATTTTTTACATTTAATTTTTATATTTTTTATTGCCTCATAATGGCTTTCTTGACCTATTGACACCTTTTTGGTCCTGATATTGACATTGAAAAATTACTCTGAAGGCAAACACATAGAATCAAGATTAGACATTGACACCTTTTATATATGCACAAATGACTTAGCAGAAACACCTGTTGAGCCGTTCATCCCAGGTGCTGTAATGTGCAAATGTAAAAACTAGCATGTACAAACATACCTTCAAAATGACAAAATCTCAGCTGTCCCGATAGTGAGGGCACTGTATTTTAGGCCAAATGCTCCCGCATCCCAGTTAAGGGAAACCGATCATTGCGTTTCTCACTTCAGTAAAGCACAGCAATCAGGCTGTTTCCACCAGGCTAACCCCTTTGTCCCACAGACCTATGGATAGGTTTACCAAAGTATTGGATCATTTTGTCTTTTAGGTACATGCAAAGTCTCCAAGACATTATCGAGTTCAGGGAGAAAGATGCTGATGATGAGAAAGTCACTTATGAGTAAGATGATAATCCCGTTTCATTATTCATGATGACATATCACCTAAATTACAGAGCCCATTCCTCCTCTGGATATCATAATTCCTTTGGTGTCTGTCTTCACACAGTTTCACTGATGCCGTTATAAAGATCCGAAACCGTCACAATGACGTCATCCCAACCATGGCCCAGGGGGTTGTGGAGTACAAGGAGACCTATGGCACAGATCCAGTTGTCAGCCAGAATGTTCAGTATTTCCTGGATCGCTTCTACATGAGCAGAATATCCATCAGGATGCTGCTCAACCAGCACAGTATGCATGTCACTTGTTACAGCAGTAACTCACACACTGGCCTCCAGAATCCACTGCCTTGCTCCGACATTTTTTTTAAGTGGAACCTGTTACTGACAGGCGGGGACATTGGAATACACTTTGTTTAAGGCAAAAAGTATTTTAAATCCAGAAACCGGAAAGGCTGAAAGATATGTCAAACATTTTTATAAACTGTTAAATGTTAGTGGTAACGGTTTGGTGTGTTTTTTTTGTATTTCTGGTATTTTAGCTCTGCTTTTTGGCGGGAAAGTCAGGGTAAACCCAGCACACCCTAAACAGATTGGTAGTATTGATCCCCACTGCAGGGTTACTGAGGTAGTCAGGGGTAAGTTCTGCACTGGTACCGCTATATACAATCAGTGGCCACTTTATTAGGTACACCACCCCATTCATTTAAACGGATCGCTCCCACAGACAGTGTCTAGGACAGGGCTATTGAAATCTGTATCATGAAGCCAGTTCTACTCCACTGTTTCATTGCAACCTGTTAATCAGGGACTTATTTAGACCTGGGACACCAAGTGGGTGCAATGAATAATGAGGTAGAAGACAAAACCAGCAGGCTCCGCACCATAGATAATAGAACACGCTCTGGACCTCGTAACCAAAGATTTGAATACCCCTGGTCTAGGGTTTTAGTTAGAATGGTGCAACAAACAAAAAGCATCCAGTCAACGGCAGTCTTGCACGTGAGAACGGCTTGTTGATGATAGAGGTCAAAGGATAATGACAAAAATAACAACGTGCCACAACTAGCATGCAGAATGGCATCTTGGATCACTTAAGTCATTGGTCCTTGTCATGGATGGGTGACGGCAGCAGACAAAACCAACGCTCCCAGACCTCAACCCAATACAGTACTTTGGGATGAGATGGAATTGGCTGGTTGCAGCAGGAATGAATGGACCGCCCAATCTGCAGCCACTGTGTGATGTCATTGACCATAGTACATGTGGAACGTTTCAGGCACCTTGTAGAATCCATGACGTGAAGAATTCAGGCTGTTCGGGAGGCCAAGTGGTCTGAACAAGTGCAAAATGAGTGTGTACCGAATAAACTGGCCACAGTGTGTCTTAACAGTTGCAAGTTCTTGCAAGTGTGAATTTCCTAACTAAACTGCCTTTCCTTTCCTTTCCTGAAGATGCCTATGAAAATGCAAGGAACCTGTGTGACCGGTATTACATGAACTCTCCGGAGTTAGTGCTGGAAGAATTCAATGGTAAAAACACTATTTTATTACAGACTTATGGATGTTATTACATTCTGGGGAGATGTGATCATTTACAGCATTATTTAGTATTTGTCAGAAACTGACCTATTACTTAGGTTTTGACATTTCCCACTTTCTGCAGTTAAAGATCACGGGAAGCCTGTGACTGTAGTGTACGTGCCGTCCCATCTCTACCACATGGTATTTGAACTTTTCAAGGTAAGACTTGTTTTAGACCTGGAACAATTCATCCCTTGTGTGCCAGCGTTCAGAACAACAAGCTGATGTTGAGCGTTCGTTTGGTTTCTTTAGAATGCCATGAGAGCCACCATGGAGTTGTATGGAGACGCTATGCACCATCCTCCTGTCCACGCCCAGGTTGCCCTAGGAACTGAAGATCTGACCGTAAAGGTACGGCTTCTCGGCCGTGGCATTTCCCTCTATACAACATGGAGGCTTGCCCCCCCCGTCTCTTTCTGATCTGTACCATTGGCTCCAGGTGAGTGATCGAGGGGGAGGGGTCCCGCTGAGGAAGATCGAAAGGCTGTTTACCTACACCTACTCTACTGCGCCCCCACCCAGCATGGACGGCCAACGCAGCCCTCTGGTGAGTCCTTTCACTTCAGGACAACAGGTCTGTACTTGCTATTGGTGTCTATTTGAACATCATAAGCCTTCTCTCATCTGGTCTATTGTAGGCTGGCTATGGGTATGGTCTGCCGATTTCTCGGTTATATGCCAGATACTTCCAAGGTGATTTGAAGCTGTACTCTCTGGAGGGATATGGTACTGATGCGGTGATATATATCCGGGTGAGTCATGAACAAGTCCACCAAAACAACGTTAAAACATTTAGAAAGCTTTACTGATATTTTTCCATAATAACCGATGAGGCTCATTCCTCCATTATGTCCTCTGTGACTGTGTGCAGGCGCTCTCCACCGAGTCCATCGAGAGGCTACCTGTCTACAACAAGTCAGCTTGGAAGCACTACAAGACCATGCAGGAGGCTGACGACTGGTGTGTCCCCAGCAAGGAGCCCAAGGACATGACAACCTTCCGGAGTTTCTAGACCACCATTCCTCATGGTTAGACAAGTCTATCATCCGCTAGATGATTTATAGGATTTGTTTTTGGGTCGGGGGGGTTGCAATTTCTGAATTAATTACTTTGTGTGAATGATGTTATAGCTGCTCCACTGTGGGAACCAAGAGATGAAAACTCTTTGCACTTTTACTAGTTGTATGTGTACGTTATGAACTAAAGTTCTCGTGCCATACGTGTCATGTGAATAATAGGATTTGATGTTTTTATCAAGAGAAATTCTTGTACAGTATGTACAGGGTATGCAATGGTTTAAGTGTTAGTTACTCTCACGGTAGAAATGTTTGATATGAGTGCTGTATGGTATGTTATAATTGTGTTTATGCCATATCTTGTTTAAACCATGTGTATTGTATGAGGTTTGCTTGATTTGTAGTGTTTTGTTGAAAGGGAAAGCTGGAGTGAATGTTTTTCTACTGGCTGTACAATGCAGTCAGACAAGATGTTTGTGTTACAAAGTCGTGCAGCTACTACATTGTTTTCCAGGTCCTCTGATATCATTATTCTACTGTATACATTAAGGAATAGAAATATAGGACTTGTTCCATAGATACATTTGACGTGCAGTGTGTTTTAAGTGATTACACTGTGAGAATGTGTAGTCATGTGAGCGAAGTACACCCCTGAAAAGTTTTTTGTTGACAAATTTGGATATTTGAGCTAACCACAAGCGCAGTCATTGAAATAGGCACTTTAACATCTCATAAAAAATGTAACTTTGAAATCATTTCTGAAATTTAAAATAAACAAATGCAGAAATCAGAAAATTATTTAAGAGTAAATTGGGAGGGTCCAGCCTTCATAAAGATATTCCGTAACCCTACATGAGAGGTCAAGACAACGCTGCGGCTTTCAGAAAGAATATCAAGACACAACTGATGTTTGCCAGACAATACTTGTGTGAAGACCAAACGTCTTGAGCAATGTGCTCTGGACAGGTGAGTCAAAGGTGGAGTTGATTGGCTGCAATGCGAAAAAAACAAACAAAAAAACTGCCTTTAAACAGAAGAACCTCATACCAACCATGACTCATGGAGGTGGTTGCATTATGGTTTGGAGCTACTTTACTGCCATCATTGAGTCGACCATGAATTCAATATTGTACCAGAGAATTCTTGAGAAGTGAGGCAATCTGTCAAAAAGCTGAAGGTGAACCTTGCAAAAGGATAATGATCCGAAACACGCAACAAGCAAAGCTAAAACAACATAGCTCAAAAGAAGTAATGAATGGTTATGGAATGACCAAGTCAAAGAGTGGGCAATAATTCCTCCCAGTCAATGTAAGAGACTGATAAGACAGTCACAAAAAACATCTGTTATTTCAGCCAAAGGGAAATTACTTTTAAACCAGCTATTTAAGCTAGGGGTGTACTTATTTTGTCTGCGCTATGAAAATGGATTTCTTTAGATTTTTAATGAATAAATCACTGCAAAGTTTCATCTTTCAGTGTCATTTGTTTACCAATTAGGTTACCTTTACCTGTCAATAGTGTGGAAGTGAAGATCACATCCATAAGTCCAAATATGTAAACAAGAACTTTTCAGGGGGTGCACTAAATTTTCCACAGTGATTTTTTTCTGCCATCTATAGTATTGCTGTCTTTATTAAAATGTACATTACAGCTTTGACATTTCTTGAATGCAGAAACCATTATATTTACTGTTAAAGCACAAAATATATCTCCAATATAATCTGATGTGAGAATTAGTTTATTTTATGCTGCTTTTACAATATGTACCAAGAATAGATGAACAGGGTCTAACTATTGGCAGTGGAACAAGTGGAAAGAATTTAACTATGTCTTTACTGTACAAAATAAACAGAACATGCTTAGAAAAACATTTGACGAATGCTTGGCTTTTGACAAGCTTAACATTCATCCAACATTAATGTTAAAACAAGACAGCCAACAATTGCAATGATTTATTTTCATAGACACACACCTTGTATTCAGACCCGGTCAGCATGGAGTGCATGCAGTGTAAAATAATATTGCATGTCTTGGTACCATTTCAGCAACGCATAAACTGTTCAGCTCAATAGGAACATCAGTAAAAAATCCTCCATTTTCAGAACAGGCACAAGGAATAAGCAGCATTATTTGTTGTCATTAATTGATTATTTTTTAGCGAATTTCATCCTAGTGGCTATTCTACTTAGTAGAAAAAGTATATATATAAAATGGACCTTAATTATTATTTAATTTTGTTTAAAGTTATGCAGTTAATAGGCATATGTATAAAACTCTATACACTTAAAACCTTGTCACCCTTTGAAGCTTAAAAGACAATATAGTGCTTTTATCTCAATAACTGTACAAAGTTCCTGCAAGAACAGATCTGTACATGGCTACAGGAAAGTTATGCTAGCAAAAATACAATAGAAAACACTTAAAAAAGCTGTACTGCATTCATTCCACGTATTGTATAGGTAAAGGTGCACAAATGCTGCAACTACATATGGAAACTCACTTCTATAGCTTTATAGTGGTAAAAACATGTCGGGTTTTGGTCGTTTCCAACACTTGTCATTATTACAATATCACATTTACATGTCCCACTGTCTCCCCAACCTACCACCACGACGATGATGTGACATATCGGTGGAGACAGGAAAGTCAACTTGTTTTTGAGTTGATTAAAAAGCAGAGCCGGCTGTTGTGTCCTTTAAATGACCCATCGACAGAGCTTTGACAGGAAAACAATAGTCAACTAGATAAACAGGGCTACTTCCAATTGGCATATTAAAACCCCCACTGGAGTGCTAGTGTTTTCATGACTGGTCATTATAGACTCAGTCCTGGTGTGCGTGACTGCATTTCTGCGGCCTTATTAGCCGATGTATAGTACAAAATGAACGGCGCCTACTTAGGCCTACGTGTGAAACGGCATAGAAACGGGTCATTGAACGTCCTGCTTTACTGGAGAGGGGGAGTGCGTTGGGTTGTTCAGAGCGGGAGAGTAGGTCACCTCTGAGGCAGCTTAGCAGACAGAGTCGCTGTTCGGAGGTAGTCTCCCGCTGCGTCTTGCCTCTTTCTCTTTTTTCTCCCGCTGCTTTTCCAGCTTCTCCTGGGCCTTTTTCATGTCCTTCAGTTTCTTCTTGATGGTGGCCCGGTCACTCTGGCTGGACACGCCCAGGGCCTGAGGAGACAGTCAGGACGGGTCAGATTTGGCAACGCTACCCTACGAAATGCACACAGACTGACTGTCCCTTTGATTTCCGGTCGGTTTCTGCATGCGCTGTTTTACTGAAAGGTCTTGGCACGAGGAGCTGGTTTATGTTTGGCCATAAGGTGGCAGTCTAGGCTTATAAACCCGACTGATGTGCCAAGTGGAGGAGCTTAAATTTGGATGACATGAAAATAATTGATTGTTAATTTCGACCGGATTCATTCTGACTGCCTAGTCTTTCTGGCCCTGTGTGAACGCATCTCTGCTTCTGTACCAAAGCGGGAGAGAACTGGATGGTTATGATGAGGTCTCTCAACCAATTAGATAGAAGCTATTTGGATTTTAATTAACCAGCTTTGCTCATGTTATTGTGTCAAAATATGTTGGATTTACTGCTGTTACACACAAATGTACAAACAATATTTCAGAAAGTGAACAATCTAGGTATTTACTGAGGCAGGCGTAAAAGGATCTAAAACTCCAGTAACTAGTCACTCCCACTGGCTGGTCAGAAGACCACTGGCTGGTTAGAAGACCTGGGCATGGCAGCAATGTGTTACTGGAGTTGTAGAAGATGTTGCACTGACCCCCTAGAGAAAACATTTCTAGCTTTTTTTGGTAGCCTGACCATTTTTCTTTAGTTCCTTTTTAAAAAGTACATTTGGTGTAGAGCAGCAGTAAATCCAATAGCTTCTCAGTGAAACTTAATTTATTGTGCCTGAAATATTTTGATATTACAATATTTGCAAAGAGGGCTAATGGAAGTATGAATGGCTCCTAAAAATCTTGTCCTCCACCACTCAACTCAACAAGTCCTGAACTTTTGCCTTGCGATGCCCTCTCACCTTCAACTTGTCACTGTCCAGGTGCATGAGCTGCTGGCCATCCACACCTTTGGCCGTGAACTCTGGCGTGTATTGGTCCATGTTCATACCCATTAACCAGTGACAGACTTGCTGATTGGTCCATTCGGAGACTGGGCGGTTCTGCCATTGGTACTCTTTCCCTGTGGGCACTGGCTCGTCATCCAGGGTCTACGGAACACCGAGGAACTCATGAAGAACTGAACTACAGTCACCCACAGCGCCGCATAATGGATTTAACAGTGTTTCAATGTCAGTTATATGTCGCATCAAAACATCATACGGCATTCAGCACATGCATTGCACATCACACAGTCGAAGAAGTCAGGTCAAAAAGCTGTGTGCGTACTGGTCCATTCAGAGTTTGTCACAACGCTTGTGCCGTCAGAAGAGGCCACAACGCGCAGAGGGAGGCACGTCCACATTGGTGAGGAAAAGTGGTCAGGTTATTTTCATAGTTTTGCATGGCCTCGATCTGCTTGTTCCAGCATAGCAGGCAGAGTAAAACAAATCACTATTTCACCGGAAAGTCAAGAAAACATAGAACCATAGACGAACACAATCGCACACCTAATTAACACAATAGGAACATGAAGGCCAGACAAGTCGCCACTGACTTTGGGGGCTGCACAGAATCTGTCTATCTGTCTGGTTTACAGCAGGCTGAAGCGGCTAAGGAAGCCGTCGTCCTAGTTCAGCTGGAAGACCCATAGCTAAGGACAGACTCTAGTTCGAACAGCGCACATTTAACACCACAGGTGGCTTCAGAGCACACTCATGCAGCGTTGCTCTTCGCTGCCCATTCATGAAGTTAGGACCATAGTTGTAAAGGGTCACTGCGGAAGCATGCGTGAGACTGTCCTCGTTTAGAGCCGTCCGAGCAGAAGCATCCAACATAAGCTTTCGTGGACGTGAACAAAGAGAGAGTGCACTCACCTCACTGGACGAGAAGATTAAAGTATGCGAGCGCCCAGACAGATTGGGCTCTGCAACTAGACCTGAGGTGTCTGACCTGGGGCTGCCAGGGTTTGAATCATCTATGACTGACAAACTCTGGAACAAGTGGAGACAAGGAGGAACGCATTAACTAGGCAAACACATGGAGGGATGAATGGGTAAAGGACATTTCATTCCTCCGGGGCCTGGAGCTCTAGGGAGGTCGGGCATTAGACTTGTAAACACGGACATGGAGGTTGAGAATTAAATGGGGGATTAATGTTGAGATTTAGTTCTGTGGTGATTTCAGCACGGGAATCCTTTGTAAACACATTACCATCAAGGGGTGAAGATAGACATCAGGTCTTTTATTACACATTCATAAACCGGAGTGGATTATTCGATGAGTTCAAACATCACCAGACAACATGACTAGCCCGACACACACACTATTTCTACCGTCACAACACTAACACACAACTCCAAAAACAATGCGTTATTGTAGGAGTATGGCTGTCAATCATTTGGTCTGATGTTAATATTAATCATAGGCGTGATAGAAAAAGGATGGCAAGGTAGCATAATGTGAAATGTTTGATGTAAATGACACTACCCAATACTACACAGCCACAATACAAAAACACAAATCCAGTGTGGGGCTATTAGTAATTCCACTACCACAGCACACATCTATGTGGGGGTTATTAGTAGGATCTAGGTGTGAATGGACACAATCACAGCACTACCACTAGATGGTGGGTTAGTTCTACCGTCTCTAACAGGACGGGGGTAAAAAGGAAATCATACTGTACCAAATCTAATGAGCGACTGAATAAAGAAGACCAGGAGAGATTTGTCTGTTTTGAAAGAAGGACTGTTAGTGACAGAATGTGCCTGGTTGTTCTCCATTGCTGTATAGTTGACTGACGGCTTCTGTGGGCCGTGGGACAGAGCCAGTGTCCCAGCCAGCAGAACCAGGTCCCACGCTCTACCCACTAACTCCCCATAGACCTGGTTGTGGTGGCCTCCACCCACTCTCTTGCATTTCATAGGGATAACTGTCTTGTGGCGAAATGCCAGTGAATCCTCCTCCTCTCTCTAATTAATGTTGAGTGTTCCAACTGGCATCCTATTCCCTGTATAGTGCACTAGTTTTGAACAGGGCCCCATAAGGAAAAGGACATGATGCCAGTTAGTATGCCCACAGCCTTCAACTGGCAGCAACAGTGCGATGGTCAGGGCTACAAAGGATACAGCTGTTGTCAAATTGATGGCAAACGTTGATATTAGTTGTATTTTAGCAAACCCTAACACTTCTAACCTACTGCATAAATTCTACTTATCCTGCTACGTACATTTTCATGAACCTGCTAGGTAAATTCTTATTTTCCTGCTACATAAATTCTCCTTAACCTACTGCTTAAATTCTCCTTAACCAGCAACGTAAAGCTTTCCTTAACCTGCTAAATAAAACTCTAAAAAAGTCTAATCTGACCCCAGCTGTATCCTTTCTAGTCTAAAACCTGAGTAACCCCTGTTCTGGTTTCTTCCTGAATGGGAGGAGGTGGCAGGTTGAACCATCCACTCCGTGGCAACATTATTGTTGCTGTCTGAGAAACGACGGCCCCTACACATCTCTTGACTGGATTTGGTTATTTCCCAGAGTTAAAACCTGCTTTAAAGTGTGGATTACTGACCAATGAGTCACTGGCTTATTACTGGCCAACTCAACATGAAACGCTCCAAGGAATGACAGAGTGGTCGGTTCAATGACACAGGACATTCCACTCAGTAGTGTCTACCTAAGGAAATGTAATAATAGGTCTGGGATGGATTTGACATGCCAGTAAAATGTCCGTAATACAATTATCCCTTTGTCTTTCTCCTGTTTGATACGTGTGATTCTGAAATGACTAAACATCAGTACATCTAAGTTTAATAGTATGCCTTGTATATAGAATGGCGCCATTTTTCTGTCGGTTCTGATGTAGTGCGTAATATCGGTGTGCTCACCTTGTTCTTGCGGTCCTGGCTCTGTTCGCTGCTGGTCTCGTTGGCCGTGTATGGCAGGCTGCTGCTGGAGGACGAAGGCTCCCTGTCCCGGTCTCTGTCCCCAAACCAAGAGAAGGGCATACAGGTGGGTACAGAGGTCATGGACTCAGAGGGGGACAGGTTTCCCCCAGACTCCTCCAACAGCTCGGCAGAACCCCTGGGCATTTGGAACATAAGAGAGACAAGCTGAGACCTCAGGTCACATGCTGCCTTTTTAATACAGACGTGTCCATTGAGCGCATGTGTTTCTCTCTGACTTGATTGGTGACTCGCAGCAATAATCTGAAAGAATGTGCAGCATCCCAGGTGTTCGTAGGTGTCCTAATTTGAGAAACCTTATTAGCTGCGGAGCGGTTAAAGTGGTTTTTAAAGCTTCTGGCTCATCTTGAAGTCATTTTCTTCCTACAAATTTTTCTTGAGATTTGTCAACAGTTGAAGCTATTACCAACTATGACCCCATCACTGAAAGGTAATACCACAGAGGAGTTAAAACCCAGACAGTAGCTTAATATGAATCTACTACGTGAAACAAATATAGACAAAAAACGACTGGTAAACTGTAACAGTAGACAAAATGTTTGACTAAACAATTTATATTTTTACAAATCAGGTGTTCCTTGCTGACATAGGTCCAGTCAAAAATGTTATTAAATTGGCTTAAGTACATGTGGTCACATGCAACATTCTGCAATAGTAACAGGAGTAACAGGTAAAAAATGTGATAATGTCATTGTAGCTTACATGAAAAAAGCACTACACATTTTACTGTTTTATGAACTCTGCGGATAGAGGACAATGTCGTTCTCTGCTCTATTCAGCTGCTTGTACCCCAGCTTAATTTTAAGAGGTGTTTATTTAAAATCCAATTCCTTCAATACCTTACATCTCTAGACCAGTCATATGCTTCAGTGTGCTGCGGTTTACAGTGCTGTGGCAGGACAGTCTTGGTAATTCTGGCAAAGGCTGTGCTTGCGGGGTAGGAATGCAAATGTTAGTCCGTTTATAGGATGTGGTGAAACATGACATACCTGCTGTCCAGAGAGGCTCGCAGTGCTTCCTTGTCATGTTTTTTCCCTTTGCCACCAGACTTACGAAGGCCACTGTTGGTTTTAGAATAAATATTGAAGAGCTTCAGAATAAATATTGGAATAGGACTGTCATATTGAAATCCATATCATCATCTCAGACACTTACCCAAAAATGTTCTTTTTGGGTTTTCCAGCTGAAGAACTTTCAATTGGCTCATCTGTAACAATGAAACTATAACAATTAAAATAAGGTTCCATGTAATTAATTTTTCTTGGTTGTGATGTGAGTGTTTTGTTTTGGTTTATATTATGGTTTTCTAGTGTGCTATGAAGAGAAGCACTTTGTAGACTTCTTTAAGGTGCAGTCTGAGACATGAACGAATAACAAATCTTTTTTTAAACCTCCCATTTTGAGCTGGATGCGTAATATGTTGTTAATATCTGCATAGTCGAATCACTATCATGCTTAGGTTAGCCATGAAATTCTATGTTTTAAAGCGGGTGGTTTTGAAGACATGGGGCACATACACCGATCAGCCATAACATTATGACCACCTGCCTAATATTGTGTAGGTCCCCCTTTTGCCGCCAAAACAGCCCCGACCCATCGAGGCATGGACTCCCCTAGACCTCTGAAGGTGTGCTGTGGTATCTGGCACCAAGACAACACCTTGAACTTGTTGTTGTGTTTCTCAAACCATTCTTGAACCATTCTTGCTTTGTGGCAGGGCGCATTATCCTGCTGAAAGAGGCCAATGCCATCAGGGAATACCGTTGCCATGAAAGGGTGCACATGGTCTGCAACAATGCTCAGGTAGGTGGTACCTGTCAAATTAACATTCACATGAATGGCAAGACCCAAGGTTTCCCCGCAGAAGATTGCCCAAAGCATCACACTGCCTCCGCCGGCTTGCCTCCTTCCCATAGTGCATCCTGGTGCCATGTGTTCTCCATGTAAGCAACGCACACGCACCCGGGCATCCATGTGATGTAAAAGGAAACGTGCTTCATCAGACCAGGTCACATTCTTCCATTGCTCCGTGGTCCAGTTCTGATGCTCACGTAACCATTGTAGGCGCATTCGGCAGTGGACAGGGGTCAGCATGGGCACCCTGACTGGTCTGTGGCTACGCAGCCCCATACGCAACAAACTGTGATGCACTGTGTGTTCTGACACCTTTCTATCAGTACCAGCATTAACCTTCTCAGTAATTTGAGCTTCAGTAGCTCATCTGTTGGATCGGACCACACGGGCCAGCCTTTGCTCCCCATGTGCATCAATGAGCCTTGGCAGCCCATGACCCAGTCACTGGTTCACCGGTTTTCCTTCCTTGGACCACTTTTGACAGGTACTGACCACTGCAGACCAGGAGCACCCCACAAGGGCTGCAGTTTTGGAGATGCTCTGACCCAGTCGTCTAGCCATCACCATTTGGCCCTTGTCAAAGTCACTCAGATCCTTACGCTTGCCCATTTTTCCTGCTTCTAACAGATCAACTTTGAGGACAGAATGTTCACTTGCTACCTAATATAACCCGCCCATTGACAGGTGCCATGATAACGAGATTATCAGTGTTATTCACTTCACCTGTCAGTGGTCATAACGTTATGACTGATCGGTGCATCTGCACATTTATCACATAATACACCATTTTGGGGACCTTTTTTGGCTCAACTTTTACAACCAGTGGCCATATATCCCCGAACGCATCTTTAATAAAACACATTGTTTACCTATAACAATTAAATCAACAAATCAACAATGCCTAACAGTAAGGGCCACTTAAATATGTTGACAGTCAGTGGTGGTAGCAGCAATAACTGATGTTCTATGTGTACTTGGTTAAGGGTGTGTTGTGATAGCAGAGTCCCCTCTGGAGGAGGGCCAGGCATTACCTTTGAGCTCCTTGCCCTTTCCCTTGGACTCCCTCTTCTTCACGTTGCGCAAAACCCCTGATGGGGAGTGCGGTGAGGGCAAAGAGGTGTCTTTGGGCTGGGACAGGGAGGAACTACCACCACTCTCGCCACTGTCTCTCTGGGACAGGGGCAGCCTGAATCTCTCCCCAGCCTCTGGGGGGTCATCCTTCTGGCCATTCCCAGAGGAGATAGGCACGGGCACAGACAGGCTCTCCTGGAAGGATCTTCTCCTCTTGGACGTGTCCTCATCCTCCTCCTCATCCTCAGCCTCCTCGTTCTCCTGGAGGGACACCCAGGCAATAGTGAATGAGGACAGATGAACAGTGGCTCAGCGCAGAAACACGTTAACATTTGTATCGGTCAAGCATTCACTATAAAGGAGGGCAGTCACAGAGGATCTGCATTAGCTGGCACTATTCAAGTTGTTTCTTAATCAAACGGAATATTCTGAGCCGACCTGTGAGTGGCACGGCGACACCCCGAGGTTCTCCTTCAGCTTGGTGCGAGACGGACGACTCCTCTTTGGGGCCAGCAGGACCTTGGCCTTGTGTGCGCTGGTGTCCAGGCGCTCCGTCTCAGGGACCACCTCACTCCAGTCTGTCGGAGTGGAAGATGAAAAAACACAGCTCTGAACAGACAACAGATAACATCTCAGTGTTCACTCCTCTCAAACACATACTTGGCACACAGTTCTACAACCACATTAGTAAATGAAGGGTGGCTCCAAGCAGTGTTGATTTCGTCACCTATTTTAGTCTTAGTTTGAGTTTATTGGTATACTACAACTCTGGACAACAGCTCTAATGTAGTCTGACAAGACATTTTGATTCTTCCCATGATGGGAGGTAAGGTAGGCTAAATATGCATTGTTTCATAGAAAGATTCCAACTACACTAGACCTGTTGTCCAGAGTTATAGTAGACTGATAAAAACGAAAACAACTAAAAAGCTATCAACACGAGCACAGCTCCAAGCTCTGTTTGCCAAGCAGATGTTCAGCCCCACCTAACGGGAGAGAGTCCACAGACTGGGTTTTTGTGAGGGGGCCTTCGCTGCCCTGACTGGCCCTTCTCTTCTCCTCAGCAGAGCTTGGACCCGACTGGATCTCGCCATTGTCAGCAGGTGGGCCGCTGCCCTCCAGAGCCGCTATCTGAGGGGAGAACCAAAGAACGGACGATCAACCTTGGGTCTTCCACAACAGGCTGTTTCTGATGCTCCATTCTGTTTCTCCAGAGGTTGCTCTTACCCTGTCCTGTAGACTGTCAAGCTGCTCCTTATACCAGCGATCCTTCTCATCTAGTAATTTCTTCAGCTCCTCCTCCTTCTTCACAAAGTCAATCTCCCTGGGAAGGAATTTGACCATCAGACTAGTTCATGAAGAATTTTATTTAGGTTGACACATTGCGTGCATTTAACACAACATGACTCAGCATGGAGGCAGTGGAAGCCTTCTGCTTGTTCAGAATGAGACTAACTCAGGTCAACACAGAAACTCACTCAGCTGAATTCAAGAGTTCTGAATAATACAAAACATCAGTGAGCAAACACGTCTAACTTGGCCCTTTGTGAACTGAACTTACTTCTGCTGGTAGTCTTTGAGCAGTTTCTTGGCCTTGTTGTACTTTTTGTCCAAGGCTTCGTACTGGTTCTGGGTCTCTGAAAGATGCTCATTGACTGTTTTACACAAAGCTTGGGCCTCCAGCCAGTACTTCTCCAGCTTCAACATCTTCTCATTATTCTCCTCAATCTTCTGCTCCAGCTCTGCCTCCCTCACCTCCCTGGACCCTTTGTCTTCCTCGGACGCCCTTAGCTGGAGGGGAATAGAGAAATGTCTTTAAATATCTATATGTAAGGGTTTCTAATCCACTACAATTAGCATATGTAAATGTTGGCAGACAGACAACATTATGGTTGGTCTCTGAGCTGGCTACTGCTTGCGCTTATTCCATTGATCTACATTTAATGAAAGTTCTTTAGATTTACATACCTTCTCCTTCAGTTGTTTTATTTCAGCTGTCGCTATGCTGTGTTTCAACTGAAGCTAGGGTAAACAAAGAAACAGTTTAAGAAACCAAAAACACGAATGGCAACCAATGCCCATCACTGTGCTATGACTATGTTGTGTACTACCTCTTTGAACTTGAAGCTCATCTGTGTCGAGTCCATGTTGGAGGGCATGAACATGGCCTCGGTCTCCGGCAGGTCAAACACCTCTGCCGTCCTTCCGCTGGAGAAACTAGACCTTAGTATTCCTTGCTCCCGGTCGTCATCCTCCTCGTAGTGCTCCTCCTAAAACAAAACCAAACACATGATAGAATCATGCAGCCAATCACCAGCCCATGCCCATGTGGTGCTCAGCAGCCGGGAGCCCAGGAGGGAGGTATAGGTAATCCCTACATGGTATCCCAGTGTTAGGGTGGCGGCCTGTGGAGTGCCCAGCAGGAGGCCTGTATAGGCAGTCAACTCATTTCTGCTGCCCATCATCACAACCACAGGACCCACCCCCGACACAGGACCCAGGGAAGAACGCACCGCACTAAGCCCACACAACTCCTTCAATTTGCATACCTGCACTGAAACGGTCAAATATCAGGCCTGGTTTGTCAGCACCAACAGCGGTTCATTGTACATGAGTCGCAGCGTATTCAAACGAACATACCCATAAAATACGCTCCACCTCCGGGTATGAATATATATAAATCAACTTTTATCAGACGCAGTAGGTTTAAGCTCTGCCCTACCTTTCTGTGCTCGGTTCCTCTATAAATTATGGCCTGTCGTTTACTTGTGCTTCTTGAAAAGCAAACATTGCACTAATTTCAGCAGCTCGATCTTCCCACCCTAACTACACGGTGCCAGGTGACGTAGCGAGCACTCCCCTCCAGGCTGAGGTTCTGAGGGTGACTGGACTGGGCCAATCACAGCCACCGGGGGTGTGGTTGGGTGTGGTCACCCAGCTGACTAACCTCCTCAGTGGAATGTTCGTAGGGGTCGTCCAGGTAATTAACCTCCACAGTGGAGGGTTCGTAGGGGTCGTCCAGGTAACTAACCTCCTCAGTGGAGGGTTCGTATGAGTCGTCCGGGTAACTAACCTCCTCAGTGGAGTGTTCGTAGTGGTCGTCCAGGTAACTAACCTCCTCAGTGGAGTGTTCGTAGTGGTCGTCCAGGTAACTAACCTCCTCAGTGGAGTGTTCGTAGTGGTCGTCCAGGTAATTAACCTCCTCAGTGGAGTGTTCGTAGTGGTCGTCCAGGTAACTAACCTCCTCAGTGGAGGGTTCGTATGAGTCGTCCAGGTAACTAACCTCCTCAGTGGAGTGTTCGTAGTGGTCGTCCAGGTAACTAACCTCCTCAGTGGAGTGTTCGTAGTGGTCATCCAGGTGCTGTTGCTGTTTCTGGTTCTTCTCCTGTTCCAGAGTCTCACTGATGAGGCGCGCCACCTCGCTTTGTGTACCTGGCTTCTCCCGGCCAATCAGAAAGCTGTTGGAGTAAGAGGGCGGTGGGTCAGCGTGGAGAGTGGTAGTATCATCAGACACACGTCTCGGGGGGATTTTATTTCCTTCCCTCTAAACCTCGGAATACCGGAGAAGTTTCAGACTCAGTGGCTGACTCCACACTATCGCAGTGAAGTGAGGAAAAACAGACGAAGCCTGTGTACTGAACTTTTCCGTGTATGAGTGAGTGTTTCATTTGCCTACAGTGAATCATTAACATAGTCACCCACAGCTCACAAGGGATTCTTTTTTTGGACACCTGAGGCAAACGTAATAGAGAAAAATAAAAACAAACCAGTTTTCCCGACATTTCTGCATTTCTAAAATATATTTATTTTATTGGTAGTCTCCCTGACTGGCATACTTTCCTCTTATGCTGCCAGATAACCTAGAACCCTGGGGCCGAGTTTAGACACGCTTGTGATGAATACCACTTATTTCCCAAGACCCATCAGAGCTGGAGCTCACCTGACTGTTCCTTTGGTGTTCTTCAGGACTGTAGCAGCAAACAGCTGGGTCACTCCAACCAGACTGATGCCATCCACCTCTACTATCTGGTCATTTACCTGGATCCTACAAGAGCAGCCGTGCAATTAACAAGGCAAGATGTTTGACACATTTTGTATGTTGGAAAGAGGACGTGCTTTTATCTGGAGAGGATATTGGCGACATGTTTAGTAACTGTTCTTTTTTCTGTTAACAAAGTAGTTTAAATGCATATATTAGCTAGCCGTGAAACAGAGCTGGATTCCTTGGGAAGCAGAAAGAGCTATTTTCTTTTGCCGCCTCACAGATTTATAAATAACAGTCAGTTGTTTAGATATGGTGTCTGAAATCCCCTGGGCTGAGACATGTATATCCTTTGACATTCAGACAGTGTTGTGGGTCATCCAGATGGACCTATGAGGCTCCAGTTGTGCACAGCACCGTTTAACTGCCACAGTTAAAACACATTTAAAAGTGTATTGCATGAGTTAAGGCCAGCGGTGCTCCCAGAGTGCGGGGCCCCTCACCTCCCATCCCGCTCAGCCGCTCCACCCTCAGTAATGGTCTTCACAAAGATCCCCAGTTTCTCCAGGCCCTGGTCGGCCCCCACTCCCATTCCTATGATACTGATGCCCAGGCCGTTGTCTCCTGTGGGCAGAGAAGGATGGCAAGTTGATGACTGTTCTCTGGACCGGTGCCGCGGTGATGTTTCTAGGCCAGTGCTCCCTTGGACTCAACGGGGCCTAATGAATTAATGAAGTAATAAAAATGAGAAGACTGACCCTTTTCAATTTCCACGGGGAACACATCCATCTTCTCCACCCTTTTCTCCAGCTCATACTCCGCTGATGCTGCAACGGGATCCACCTCATCGTTACGCCGGTCGTAGTCTTCATTGGAGTAGGTGGCGAAAACCTGCAGCGTGGAAACACAGCCATAATGGGCTTACAACTAGGCTCTCCACAACCACCACACGTTCCAACAACGATCAATGGACTTAAAGAGCAACTGAATGCTCTGATTCTGCGTGTGCTTTTCTTTTGCTCTCACCATATGAAGGAAGTCAATATCACATCCTCAAAGTAAACAGAATGAATCAAAACATCTCAGGAAATCTGCAATATATTTTTACAGAGTATTTAGATGCATCATTTTGCATCTAACTAAGGTGTTTGGTGTAGTATTTTTCAAGTAAAAAAATTTGCAAAATTGGAAAAGTTGCATTCTTATGTAAACTGTCTGAGGGCTTGGGCAAGTCTCTTGATGTTTTTCTGTCCTGTTAGATGTTTTTTTAGCCCTGTTTGGCTAGCTTGTCTGTGCATCTCAAATCCATTTGTTTGTTGTGGTAACCATTGGAGACACATAGAGCCAGTAGCATCGTGACTACTGTCCAGGTTGGAGAAGAACCACTGCTAGCTACAGAAGCAGGTCCGTAGGAAGGGACAGGAGGAAACTTGCAAGGCACAGTGGAGCAACTAGGCAAAGGCTTAAGAGGCTATGGCTTCCACATAATCTCCAAGCTCCGTCATTTAGCCAGCTATCTAGCTAGCCCTGGGCCCCCTATCCCCCAGGGCCTCTTTCTTTCATCATTAAATATTTATTTTGGTTTATTGATTTAGCCTATCCTTAACTAGATTACCACCTTCATTTTCTTTACATTGATGGACCTATGAAACCTGTGTGGTTGTTATGGTAATCTAAATGAAACCTCAATTTAATTATAGACAAATTATACACAATTACTTCCCAAGCAAACTCTTTTTGGTTAAAATGTAAAGGTATCTAGTAGGAGTTCATGATGCCATTGACCTTAACAGAGCTTCTGGACCAGTGGAAGCAAAACAGACCCATAACATCAAAGATCACCCATCCTGAATTTTACAGTGGGTATGAGCTACTTTCTTGCATATGGATCCTTGTTTCAATGCCAAAACTCAGAACTATTAATTTATTTAGTCTCTACTTTGATTTAAATTTCAATAAATACTTTATCAGACTAGCCCTTAATGTCTCTTACTATAACCCTTATTCATTAGTCAGTAAAAAAAAAGCGCTCCCAGTACCATCAACTCTTGTTCACCCTTTGTATTGCCAGTGAAAGGGGCCTCTGTCTCTGTTAGTTTTCATACAGTGAGGTAACTTGGTGTCTCACCGGTTTACAGCAAACAGAAGCGCTGAGGCATACAAATGACAATATGCACAAAAGACACACTGTTCAGGGGACTTTGTAATTTCGACGGCCATAACAGAGCAATCTAGTCCAGTCTCCGTTCAGCTCTGAGACGACACGGCTGTTTCCTCGTCAGGATCCCAGTCGCACACACTGTGTGGCAGGCAGATCACGCCCCAAGAGAAACTAGGCCACAGCTGGGAGGAAAAGAGGAGTGGATGTGGCAAAAGATCACTGCTTTGTGGCGACAGGTGGTAATCCTCGATGCTAAAATGAGGAGATAACATGAACATCACACAAAGCCATTGTTCAGTCCCCAATCTTCTGCCTCAGCTTTCACTACAGGTGGGTGTTTATCCCAGCTATTGCAGGGATTTAATCAAACATCACAGTTTATTTACACACGGCATACTGCATATTAGTCGTCCGACGTGACCGCCTTCCATGACACGTTCCGTGAAACACTCCTAGTGTCACATTAAGGTGAACTTTCATCGCTTCTCCCTTCACTGTGGAGATAACCATCTGCAGGGAGTGCCTTTGTAGCCAGGATGTAGTATAATGGTGTCTCCGATCTAGTTAAAGCTGCCAGGCTCTGTGGCGTGTCCTCTCATTAAAGTCACAATGTGACATCCAGCCAGAGAGACAGAGGACCAGAGCAAGCCGCACAGCCAGCTGGGATATCAAAGCTGCTTTTCACAGATGATCACAGCTCTAGTTCGCGACAAGAGAGATCATCAGTAGTCAGTAACACAGTGAACTCCACTGAACTCCTGATACCATCTGAACTGCTTCTACTCCCAGACTGTCCATCCTTTTGCTGCCAAATGACTTGTATTTTTTGTATTTTTTATTAAATATTTTTATGATATTTTGTATGTATAGATTTCAGTTTGTACTTAACCGTGGGAGTGATGGAAGAGACTGTACTAAAGTCTTCAGCTGAGATATTTTTTGGACTTCCAGTCAAGAGCTGCAGAAAACTTGCTCAAAAGGAAGTGTGTCCCTGCAGGAAATGGGCAGATGATATGTTTGGGTTGAAAAGGGGAGGAATGCTGATGAGTTAACAACTGTCTAAGCCAAGGGAATTAATTCATAGTCTTGAGTTGATTTAGTTGTCCCTAATTTCTAAGGCATGGCTTCAGCTAGTAAAGTGTGACTTTGCTAGAACAACAGTGCTTTCCAAGCATGGGCAGAGTACTTATTACCTCAAGGATCCTCTGTGTCTTGGACCTGACCCAATGCCCTTTTTACTGTTATTGTTACATGTCAATGTAAAGCTCAGATAAGAGTTACACTGTTGTAGTCAGAGCACTTTAATCCGGTTAAAAGCACCAGACACCAACACAAACTGGCTTAGCGGATAGACCAACACTCCCTATGGTTTTGGGAAGTTAGATGTCTAAGTGCTGTGGTAGACACTAATTCTCTCTCCATGGCGGTTCATGTCTGTTGTGAACTCCAAGTGTTCTCCAGATGTTACAAGTGAGGCCAGCGTATGGTCTGGGTGATTACAGTGAAAGTTTGCGTCCGCCGGGGCCAACAGGGAGTGACTGAGCCCATCTATACGATTAGAGTTGGATTCATTTGGAAGCTTGGACGTAGTGTGGAGGCGGCATGATGTAATCCATGAAACATTTGCACTCCGGGCAGCTCGGTCTGAGGTCTGGATCCTACAGCATGTCACGACCTGAGGACCCAGGCAGGCTAGGCAGTCGGTTGACTCCTGCTCTCCACTGTCTCTGGTTTGAATGCTACGCTATGAGTTCATACAAGCTCATTCCCATCAAAACGGGGAGAAACCAAAGGCACTGAACACACTACTGTCATTTTGTGGTTGGGAGGAAGAATGCTATTCATGAAGCCTCAGCCCCTATAAGGCCAGCTCTATTCTTCTCATCATTTTCCAAAAGAGGTGGATGCAGCTTGTGACTGCGTCTGTGGCTATAATCTACTCAAAGTTTAACGCTAACCCCTGAATCCCCTGCTTTGGCTTTACTCCCCTAGCTAGACTGACATTTCTTAAGCTTGGACACAAAGGCAAGGCCATCTCACGAAGTACGCAGATTAGAGTGGATCTGCCAATTAATACAGACTGTTCAAATGCTCTCTGGTATTTTGAAAGAGAACATTTCAAACAGACAGTCCTTGTTTTACCTGGCACACACACACACGCGCACGATAGTTAAAAACAGTACCCTCTCAAGTCAGAATTTACATTACCAACCAGGCTGATAAGATTGGGATTTAATAGCAATTTAAAATCCAAAAGAAACAATAAAAACTAAGCAGACAGAAATTTCATTAAGGATGGAAAATGCTTGGTTTTAAGGGTTTACAGTAATTAAGTGGAGAAAATGGAACAGCGAATGTAATATTAGAATGGAGGGAACACACTGATGCGTCCCAGGCCTCGGTTGGACTCGGCAGCGGTTTGGCTTCTCCTCTCACACTTTTTTCTGTCCGACTTTCCTGTTGCCATGGAATACTGCAGCTATTCAGAACAATGTCCCTTTCTCTGCTGCTGAAACCTAATTACTCAAGCACTGTCTCTCACACAACAAGGAGACTTCGGAATGAATATCTTTATTAGACACACACTAAAAAAAAAACACACAGCTCACTGTTATTACCGATCTTCAGTTACAGTGCAAAACACCCCGTTATCCCCATCACTGTGTGCAGGCCTGCTGGATGGACAGGTATCTAGTGTGATCATGTAGCCAACACTGACCAAGACAAGCATATTCGGATCAGGTCGGTCAAGCGCACATGACTTCATTAAACTCCCAGGCTCAAAGCGTCGTAATTAAAGTAGCATAGCATTGTCTTTCGTTGTAATATTGCACCCCTAAATCTTTAATTGGGTGACAGAAGCTGTGATGTGGCTCACTAAACCGTAGTGCCATCTGCTTCATATTTTCAGCTTCTTCGCGACTTGTGACAGCCTGTCTCCCAGCACGCATGGCTTGACAATTACACTTACAACCTACCTACCAAAAGAGAGGACTGCCGGCCTGCCTTCCCAAACACAAACACACACACACAATATTTTCCCCTGTCCCGTTATCCCTTCCCCCAAAAGAATACCACTGTGGGAAATGAGTCAGCAGCTGGGACGGCGCTAACTAGAGAAGGCTGCGACGCGCCAGGGCAGCAAAGCGAGCACAGAGTGACGCGCCAGGGCTGCAAAGCGAGCACAGAGTCCCGGATCAGGGAGAGCGCAGAATGTAAGCAGCTCCACAAAGACAACAAATGAAAACACGCTGTGGGAGCGGGGCAGCGGCCTGGCTCAGATCCTACAGTAATTAGGAAAGAAAGCATGCTGCCAGGTTATTCAGCGCTGAATAAACAAAGCAGAGAAAAAGTCCCAATGCTTCCCACTAGATGCACTGCAAAAAAAAAAAAAAAAGATAGGACCAGAAACAAACATTAACAAACAAAATAGTCATTAAAACAACATCTTCTCAGCTCTACCGTTAAAGCAATAAAGAAATGAACGGATCACTCTGGAAATGCAGAGAGACTGCCAGAAGCAGAATGGGAATGAGGCCACATGCTAACCCTGTGTTTGGGGCAGCAGTCTCTGAGGGCTCGGAGTGTGTGTTAAAAACAGGTTAAACAGGCTTGTTCGCCAACGGCTCACAGACTCAGATAAACAGGCGTCTCTTATGCCCTGCTGGAGAGGCTGTTCAAAACTCTCCCATGAAACTCTTCTGTAACACTGTCAACAAGCTAAGTGAAAACACACAACCGTTAGCGATTTTCTTATTCGGAGTCAACCACTGAAATGCAATACGAGGTAATGGCAGTCAGCCTCAGATCAGTCGGAGTCCAGCCGTGCCAGACAGTTAAAAGGCAGCACTGAAGAAGCTGTATTAGCATTCAAGGCCATCCGCACCAGTCTCCAGCCCAGTGCTAGTCCAGGTGTCTGGAAGGAGCCCAGATCCTGGCAGGCCTTCCTCCACTCCCCAGCTAGTAACTACGCTAGGCTGACTTCTCTGCTAGCTTGATCAGGAGCTGTATCTCACACATTCCTCTGGCCACCAGTAGACTGACATAAAGATAGAGGGTGAAAAGCATAACACTTTGCAGAGGTGGGGGACAGGAGGAGCCCTTCCCAGAGTGCCACTGGGCATGGTATTGGGGCCCGACGCTATCTACTATCACTCCCTCTCTACCTCCTAGGATTCACCCACAGGAAACAAAGTGGGTATAAGAGGACAGATACAGCCCACTTCTATGAACAAAGGTTCCCTCCCAATTTTTCTAGAAATGCACATCAGTAATCACCCAGCCTCTGGTATTCTTTTTGAGCAAGGGGACAGTCTGTCACCACTGGCAGACCTTTTGTCCCCTATGTAGTCGAAACTAATGATTGTTGCTAACACCTACAACCAGTGCCATGAATGATGACTGTCTGGCAAAGTTAGTGGCTTTGACATCAAAACCTTGGTGATGCAATATGTGAGCACCTCAGACTTCCCTATACAATGACATGCTATAAAAGTACAACAAAGATTTAGAGTTTAGCACTGAGAATAAGGAGCAGTTCTGTGATCTTTTAGCTTTAGCACACGGGGAAGCTGATTTGGTGGAGGCAAATGTTAATACGGCATTACAATGAAAATCGGCCAACAAAGCCACTGACCCAGATATCATCAGCAACTATGTTCTGAAATCCTGCCACTAGGAATTATCAGGTGGGTTCTGTGGTCTGTTTAATCACTCATGGAGGGAGCACATAGAACCAGCTCTGTGGGAACCAACCGTACGCTCAGTGGACATACATTTATCTGCTGTCCGAAATAACCAGCAGGCTGTTCCGTTAACACCAGTCATAATGAAATGCTTTAAACTATGTTCTCTTCCAAAAAACAGTACAAACAGTAAAAAAAGTACAACACATCGTAGAGCCCCTTCCATTTGCCTATAAGCAAAAGAGATGTTTGTTTACGTTGGCTGCCAGTACATGGTGTTTTGAGAACATCCTTTAAGAGTTGACTGAAAGACTTGGCCTCAATTGGCTGACCTGTCCAGGTGATAGCCCATTGCTTGTATGTTTTGCTCTTGACCAAATACCTAATCATAGACCTTAGAAGGACACCATAAGCTCCAAAGATCATCACCATCAGTGGCTAGAGAATAGAACAGCTGGAAGCGTGGAAGCACAAGAGCACACTGGTTAGTAATTAGCTGAAGCCAACAGTTCAAGTGTTATCAGCATGTCAACCCAGAATGTACTTCCTGCATTCACTTAGAAGACTGAGTGTTAATCATTCAGTTTTAATTCTTCCACAGATGATTTGAGTATAACTTTTAGTGTAGCCTGGTTTGGCTCCATTGTATGCCAATCACAATATCCTAGAGTTGTTTAGGTCACTAAGATTGTTTGGAGAAAGCAAAGGGCCTTCTGAGACCTTTACAAAGAAAGCACATGAAACAGAAGAAAATAAATCCCATCAGATCTTATATGCCCGCTGAAAAATATACAGTACTGTGATCAAGTCAAAAAACAAAAGAGCTGTTTCAAGACTCAATACCAGCATCAGCACGGCTCTAAAACGAAATGTATGCGGAACCTATGTTTATAACATGGATCTTTCTGGAAATACAGTAGACTTACATTATCTTGTGTAAATAGAAAGCACATGTATCTGTCATGTGTATGTTCATGTTTATTTGTTTAATATTTATGTATCTTCATCTTATCCCACCTGCTTTCCTGAAAAATTAAGTAATGAAATTAAATGTGATAACATAGTGTCAGCAATTTGCAAATCTTCCACTGGACGTATCCACAGGATTGAAAAACATTCAGATATACCCAGCAGAACCCGGAAGAATGAATGATCACTTAGCAACTTCTATGGAGCTGTGTTCATTTTGGCAGCTTTTTTGTTGCTTTCACTTGAATCAGTCTACTATATCTCTGGACAACAGGTCTACTGTAGTTGGACAAAGTTATCTGATTCTGCACATGGCAGAAGTTAGTGGTAGCCAAAATATTCTTTCATTTTCTTATTTCATAGAAAAGAGCAATTACTAAAATAAGACTTCAGATTACAGACTTTTAGTCACATTTTAGTAACTTCATTTTTGCAATGAAATAATGCATATTTAGCCCCCATCATATGCAAAATCAAAACGTATTGTCCAACTACATTTGGGCTGTTTAGAGTTTTAGAACACTGATAAAATCGAAGTAAGACTAAAGTAGGTGACAAAATAAACACTGTTGAGGAGGCGAACCCTACAGACAGCACTGGCCAAACACTCATACACTGTTTATGCAGTGTATATACTCTTCCTGCAACACGACAGAAGAAGGCTGATGACTTTCTAAGCAAACAACAGTACACCCTTGGCTAACAGTATGGAAAGTTGACTACAGTTAAACCAATGACGACAAAGTTTTTGAGACATAACTGCTGTGCATTGAGGGCAGTTTGAAGTACATAGTCAGATAACATGAGCTACTTTCTAACCAAGTTACAAAGCCCTTTGAAAAATATTATCCACCACACCCAGGGTGTGTGTATGTGTGTGTGTCTATCCAAGAGGGAGAGAAAGGACAATGTCTATGTTTACTTGACCAATTCGTTGTATGCTACTTCCTGTGACAGCGTGGTGGCGGTGAGGGCGGGGCAGTGAGTGCAGCAGGTACACATCCTGGTTCCTGTGGCCCTTTACTTGTTTGATGATGTTTCAACTCCAAACGTCCACTGGGACACGGGAAAATGACGAGCAGCGCAGAACAAATAGTTTCACCAGCCCGTCCGGAAAGTGAACTAAGCCCCTAAAGTACAGTATATAAACCTCAGTACTAAGCACATTGTCTAGAACAGTCTAAATACACCTGGGACTGGGGAGTCTCACTGCTCTACACTAGAATTGTCCAACCTGTGGTCAGACCGTTGGTTATAAGGTGAATGTGAATTCCAGCCCACTCAGACTGCTAAGACCTGTGGTTTACAGACCGTACATAGTTCTGCAAGTCACACCACTCAATGATTTACCACAGATTAGGACACACCTAGGAAAACAATTCTGACTGGAGTGAGAGACAGGGAGATGAAGGGGTTAACTCTTTCCTTACCTTGGGCCTATGGCGCAACCAATTGTTTCAAAAGCTCTTTGAAGCATTAATAAACACAATGCAATACTACATAAAATGCTAGATTGTGCAACAGATATCTCCGGGAGAAAGTGCATGTGTTGAAAGGACTGTTAGGGCATGAGCATGTACTAGAGGGTTAGGAATAGAGTTGAGTCAAACGCATCCTTGGTATGTTTCTGATATGTTTGAAGAATATAAACCGAGCAGGGCTCTTAGATCCATGAACACAGGTCAGCTAGTAGAGCCCAGAGTCCAAACTAAACATGGCGAAGCTGCGTTTAGCAATTATGTTGTACACAACTGGAATAAACTACCAGAAGATCTTAGACGTGCCCCAAACGTATCAATTTTTAAATCCAGGTTAAAAACACTTCTCTTTTCACGTGCCTATGACTGAGCAATTAAACTTAACCACCTTATAGCTTCCTATGTTTTTATCCCGTTTTTATTTTTTTTATATTTTCTTATTCTATTTTTTATTATTATGATGTTTTCATTTGTTTTGATGTTTTCATTTGAGTATTTGTTTTTATGTTATTGTATTTTTATATTTTTTTCTTTTTCTTTGTAAAGCACATTGAATTGCTTCGATGTAGGAATTGTGCTATATAAATAAACTTGCTTGCTTGCCTGGTGTAAATGCCAGCCAATAAATAATACCTACCCTTTAAATCATCAATAAGAACAACCCCTCTGTAACACAGAGCAGTTTTACACTACAATAGTTTTATCTACATGAACAAGACTTGTTGCCATATTTGCATCAAAGATGCGTTTTTTAAAAATGGAAATGGATTAAGTCAATTGTTGCATTTTACCTTCCAAGGTAACACTTTTCCGACAGATACTCCCTGTTGCTATGGAGGTCTAAAGACAATGTCTCTCTTAACGTGTAGTGGTTACTATTGTCCTTCCAGGTATATAAATAACATTTTTGTGGAATCCGTTTTTTTTTTAACTCATTGAGAAACAACTAAAAACATCCCACACTGGCACCGAAACAATTCTACTGTCACCCGACACAGCACTTGTTTGGCAGGGGGCATCATGTTAGTTACCAGGTAAACAACAGTGTGTTTATATGCCTTCCAGTTTAGGGTTCTGGCCAAAGTGCAGCTCTTGCATGTGATATGCCGTAACATGTAGTGATTGGTTGCTTTTTCAAGGGTTTCTTCTTGCTAATGTGAATAGAAACCAAATTGTTAGCAGTCTAAACAGACTCAGACTCGCTCAGAATCACATGTAAAAAAAACAATGATTTCAAAGACACAATGACTATATTTAGCAATTTCTTCAGACAAAGATAAATACAAACATCCACTGACTTCAAAAACCATGCAGATACAATGTTTGGTAACAGAATGAAGGCATAAACAGCACAGACCATCTTTGCACCTACACAATTTAAATGTTTTTTTTCCTGTGTCTGTTTTTGTAAGATGTGGCAGTCTCAGTATTGTGTATCATTACCATGAAATTGTCCCTATGTCCCTTTAGGAGGGACTACCCAGCTTCTTATGGGTACAGGACAGGGCATTGAACAAAGTTAGCATTCCCTCAGAAAGACACATGACAACCACAATGTTTTAAAGAAAGTCAAGCAGAACAAGCCCATTTGGTTGAGCGCTAATGAGACATGAGTACAGTTGTCTGACAATCAGTCTTAATGAATACACAACCCAATCAGCGGAGAAACAGTCTTTCTCCATACATGTTACTGCATAACATCTATCCTCCCATGGTCAAGGGTTGGAATGAAAGTGTCTTGGAGAAACATGACAAAGAGGACCTTTCTTCTTAACGGGAAAGCTCCTCTGAACAGACTCAGGTTACACACAGGGACCTAATCCTACTGCAATCTAGCACACAAAAGACTTCCTCTCTCCTCTGATAGTGGGCCAGGGCTCTGGAGTGGGCTGTAAGGCCGGGCCGGGCCTGTTCAGACCAGCACACCGTCAGAGGAGAAAGGATGGGCCACGACTGGTGGGGGCTCGCGCCTTTGGGATGAAAATACATTTCAAATGGTCAAAATGCTAATCTCTATGCTTTCCAGTGACACTAAAAGACAGCAGTTGTCACTTGCTTTTCAAATGATATCCAAACACCTTCAGCAAGAGCCCACCTGTCACAGGCAATACACCTACTGCAAAAAGCAAAGCGGCTTGTCTCCCGAGGAGCCCCGTTTTGGGAAAGCAAACAGATTACATAACTCAACTCTCTAAGCAAGTGAGGCTACACCTATGGAAACAAATGGAGAAGTACTGAAAGAGAAGTCATTCCTGCTTGCAAGTGAATTGTTGATGTTTCAGATTTTTCCATACAGTTTAGGAGAGACCAGAGGAAGCATTGCCGTTCTGAGTCAACACATAGCAGGAGACTAGAAATACTCCAGGGTGGAGTGTTTCCAGGAAGTCCTGGCCTGAGGAAGACATCGTTTAACACTATGCCCACTTCAAACAGTCTGACAGCAGTTAAGTCATGACTAATCTAAAACAGGACACCTACCATGTTTCAGATGCTCCCCTGAATCAATAAGAATAAAATTAAAACGTGTGAGGTGAAATTCATTTCTAACCAGTAAACACTAAACACCTGCACCCTGTTGGAGACGCCACACGCCATCCACCTTTAGCCTATTAGAAGTGAGAAACGGGGAGGAATTAATTGTGAGCAGCACATGCCAGGGCAAGACCTGACTGTTTACAACAATCCAGCTTTACCATTTCACAACCAGAGGAAGAACACTGTCAACCAGCAGATGTGTCACATCACACTAGCAGTCGAGCCCTAACATGAAGACACCCTGTAATCTCTGTGTTATCAGGACAACAACACCGCTAATCATACGTCCATCTTTACTACAGGAGATCACGACAGGCAGTCTTTACCGAAAACATGTCTGATTACGGAGTTTGCCATTGCTTGAATTCCCCAAAAACATTTGTGCATTTCACTTTCACAGTGACCGTGCTCTGTCAATAGGTGAACTGTGACTGAGTGGGAGAATCCCGATGTAAAAGGCCTGCTGTGAAGTCAGTAGCTGGGCTGATTTCTGCTCTGTCACACTTTCGGACAGACATACAGTTGTTTGTGTTGTCCGCCGGGTCAGCTACCGGTCCCCTCTCCCTGGACCCGACCCCCTCCCTAGGGCACCCTGCCTGGCAGGCAGATGGGCATCCACACCCTGAGATAACGACACACATTTGAGGGCCTGAATAAACACTGAACATTTCACAGTGTACAGAATGACTCAACGTGATTGGTTGTCCCCTGTTCTGCTAAAATGTTGATGGACTGTGGTGATAATGGGAGTTACCACACAACACCCCTCCAGGCAAGCCCCTCCTACTTTGATGATGTTTACATGTGTTTCAGTGGAAATGGAGAAATTGGGGGGTGGGGGGGGGGGTTGGGAATGCCATACAAAGGCCCAGATAGAAATGTATTTTGATGAGATAAGAATAGCCTATAGCTTAGCATCTTTTAAATCACTCAGCAACTGCCAAGAGTGCACATAGCCCAGGCTGATCATTAACATAATAGAGGGGCCTTCTGAGAGCAGGTATGGGTTGTTGGTTCCCAAACTGATTTAATTGACCGAAAAGCAAACAATAAATAGCAAAACCAGGAATTCCACCCCCTCATCGTTATCAGTGAATGACTTGGCACCAGTCTGTAAACGAGATCATACAAGTGAAAGAACATCTACACTTGTGAGTGTAGAGTACAGTGGAGTACAACGGAGTACAGTAGAGTACAGTGGAGTAGAGTCAGGGTTCCATTACAGCAGTTCCATGCCGGCTGTCCTCATTTAGCTGGGGCTCATACAGAGCCCTTATGTAATGTCAACAATGTTTCCAAAAATACCCCCTGCAGCATTCCAGACTAACATCCACAAATATGTCCTCACAACTACTAAGTAGTGCTTTAGAAGACCTCAGACCTTTTAAGCCAGACAAAAGTAAGCCAGTGAATATCCCCCATGAAACCCTATTATGAGATTTGAATTGGTAAGAGACAAATTTGCTATTTTGCAACTTTGTGTGAAATCCTCACCCTGAAAAATGCCTGTGGGCAAGGAAAAACTGTCATCTCCAGTTCGATATTGTTTAAACAGACATTCCAAACGTCAGGAGAAAGGTGTGACCCTCAGACGGAGCAACTCAAGGCAATGGCTCAGTAATTAAAGAAGCTTATGAACTCCCCATAGTTTGTGTTCTCATCCATGACATGGTCCCTCTGTTCATTCAACCAAATTGAAGTCATAACTGCAACATCATGCGGAAAACAAAGATACCTTCTGTGGAATCAAAGAACGCCTCCTAAAATTATGTCTACACAACTAAGCAATGGCAGACATCCTTGATTAAAAGCTGTTTTACACTACAATACATTTCGAAAGAATACTTGAGCTAATTTATTATTTCGTATTATAAAGTCAGTAGTTCAAATCCTGGATTGTGTTTGTCTGAAAGCTGTGGTATATGAGACAGTATGCCCCGGGTATGTCATCACATGACCTCTGTTTTAATTGCTTTGGTAACTGGTTTATAATAGCAATAAGGAAACTTTGAGGTCTTGTGGTATATTGCCAATATACCACGGCTACGTGCTGTCTCCAGGCACTCCACGTCACGCCTAACAACAGCTCTAAGCCATGGTGTATTGACTGGTCAAAATAATTATGAAGTATCAAGAAGTTGCTTAAGATATGACATAGACTATGCTTATCGCCAGAAGGATGACAAGAATTGGCTAGGAAGAGGCAGAGTAACCTGTTCTTTCTACAGGGAGCTGGAGGAGTTTTTAAGCTCATGATACACCTCCATGCCTGAATGTGATAAAAGGGTGATTGAGGCAAAGGAATTAGCCATAACATCAAAGGAATTGCTATTTTTTGGCTTTGTGTAGCTAATATTAACTACATACCGTTTCTGTATGAAAAGACATCAGGACAGTGATAAGGGGCTGGTCATGTTGCTGTGTGGCATATCCCTCGTTTCAAGCACCAACCCTCTGTCTGGCTTGTCTCTGGGTACGTAACACCACTATTGGACTCTACTGTAACGTCTGCATTCTTGAAGGTTTGTTAACTTCAATTAACAATCTAAAAAATAACCCATGTCAATCACCAAACACATGCTTACCCGTATAGGCGATGTTGAGAACTTGATCTTTCTCCTTGGCTGGGATTCCTCCTCATCGGAAAGGCCAGGGGCCTCCTCAAAGTCCTCCTCCTCACAATATTCCTCTTCTGGCTCTTTTTCCTCCTCATCTTCCTCCTTGATGATCTGGTGGGAGTCTCTATCATCCACAAATGCTGCGTTCTCAATGCCGTAGACCACTGGGGAAACCTTGCAGGGTTCCACCTGTTCCTCCTGCTCACTCTCCTCCTGCGGAACCTCCTCGTCAAGCTCTTTCTTGGCGTAATCCTCCGCTCGATTCACAAGACTTGTCTCTTCCTTCTTCTCCTCTTTTGGTTCATGCTGTGACTCCACTCCACTTACTTCCTTTCCCTTATCCAATATAATCACTGTCCCCTCGCCTTCTCTGTCTGCTATCCACTTAAGGCCCTCGTCATTCACACTGACCACCTTCGGTGGTGATTCTTCTAGCTCAACGCTGATCTCTTTTGGGGTTTGCACATTCAGCTCATCAAAGACATTGTCATCGACATTCTCATCTTCAGTCTCCTCGCTTTCTGATGACTCATTTTGGACCACTACAAGCTCAGCACGGACCATGCCAGGCAGAGATGAGGCCTGGCTCGGGGGCTTTTCCCTGGTGGGACTCTGTGCCAACTGCCCATCACTCTTGGCACTGTCTGAGGTTTTGGCCTTGTTGCCACTGTTAAAGCTATTGGCAAACGTGCTAGACTGTTTTTGCTCCCTGGGGGACGGACTGGATAGGTTTACTCCATTGCTTCCCGCTGATGGTCTGCTGAAACCGTCGCTGGTTGAGGGAGAGCGCTTGTAAGAGCTATGGCCACCTGGGGATATGGGCTCTGGTGAGATGGGCTTTGGAGTGGCATTGGCTGTTTGGTTAATTGGTTTGGGGGTGGCGTTAGTGACTGGGGAGGTTGGTTTGAGGATGACACTACTAACTATGGACGTGGCTTTGTTAGTGGAATCATCAGTTGAAGAGGTGGATTTGTAAAAACTGTCCCTTGTCGGAGATATTGGCATTGAGCGATCTGTGGGACTGCATACTTTCGGTGACATTTCTGTGGCTTGCATCTCATTGTCACTGTCTGCAATAAAGTTGTCGAGCCGTCTGGAAATGGGTCCGGCATTGAGTGACCTGGGCATGTGTTTTGTCTCCTCAGTATCGCTCCTCTCATCAGGCCGGCTTCTCGTGACTGGTGTGGGGCCAGGCTCGGTTTTAATGTTGCTAGTCTCAGTGGACCCTGACAATCTCCTGGTGCTTTTCACCCCATCAGACACACTTCCCAGAGATACACGGGTTACAACCCTGTTGGCAGACTTCTCAGCTGCAGGTTGTTCTTTGATGCTCCTCTCAAAGAGTTTTCTTGTTGATGAAAACTTCTCTGCTAAAGCTGCTTTGTCAATTTCGACATCTTCACCCTTGGCGGTTTTCTCTAAACTTGGAGATTCTGGACTGGTGGCACTGTTCAAGTTAGATTTATGTGTGGGGACTACAAATGGCATCTTTGGTGAGGAGACTGGGGACAAGTCGACTTTCAAAACAGTTTTTACCTCTGGAATCTCTTGCTGCTGACCATCCATCTGCAAGAAAATATTCTTTATCTTGTTCACCCGATTACCAAAAGGCCTCCCCCTCGTGTCCTCCCGGGTGTCGCTAGACCCGTTTGCATATGACTTTGCTACTCCGTCGGATTTCGTCCCATCAAAGGTGCACTTTATAGCATGGAAGTCCGACTTGTATGCATTTCTATGCGGCGACGCACTCCTCAGTGTCCTTTCCGCTTTGTTTTCGGCTTTTAACATTTTCGAAGATTAACAACAAGTAGGCTATCTTGGAGTGAGATTTTATAAGTTTAACTTAATTCAAATGGGTATTTCCTTGTTTCTTGTTTTTCTACTGTGCCATGGGTCCCTCTGAGATTCTCCGGCTCCTCAAATCATGCGTAATGTGGTGGTCATCTACAAAGAAAAGAGCAGATTACACGTAGCTGTTAGTAGTGGGCTACCAAACCTATCCAGTAATTTGAATTCCATAGACATCGAAGGCTACTTCGGGCTGCTTCAAACCGTATCGCTTTTTTCTCTCACCACTACATTGTTGTAGACTCTTACAAAGGATAGCCTACAAATGATAACTAATAGCCTATGGTCAAACGGAATTCTGAACGATTTTCCTTTTAACACTGTAAGACTGACCGTTATAAACACATCACATAGCAACGTGTTCACTTTACTACCGTAGACTATTGCGAAAAGGTTACATTAGGTCATAATCAAGTAAATTATCGAAACTAAATGTTTTTTAGTACAACAATTCGTAACCACTTCAAAAAGTCGGTCAAAGATGGTCTGAAACTCAAACATAGAAACACGTTCTAACTGAGAGATATGTTCGATACAAAGTGGTGATCGGTTTCATTGTAACAATTCCAAGTAAACCGTGATCCAAATGTTTCAGCTTAACCGCACGAAAATTCACTAACTTTGTATTTTACCTCCTACGGTACTTGTTTCATCGTCCCAGTCGCTGAAGGCTCCTCATTAGGTAACTCTTGTGTAATTTATATTCCCAAACTTGTAATTTCTTCACCACCATCAATTCCCCTTCCATAGTTTCCCTCCACCCTCCTTGTACTCCAGACACAGACCTGTCGCGCTACCGCGCGTACCCTCGCCCTCTGGCGCGCTATACGATCAGACAAGAGCGGGGGCGCGCACAGGCACATTCCAGGACTGAAAACCAAGGCTTGCAGAACCAAACCCCCACCCCTTTTTGACTGCAGGTTTGCTCATACAGACATGAGATTTGGGGTAATGGCGTGGGAAAGAGTATTACTGTAGTTAATATAAAATGTAATATTACATATGTGGAGAAACGCACCTACCGTATTGCGGCATCAAAGAATAACTCTGAGCTAGAGAAAAAATATGCTTATCCAATGCCACACCTATCTCATTAGGTAGCTATGAAGTTGATTTCCAGCTGCTCTTCATAATAGTCAAAGTATTGTTTTAGGAATGTTTCTGGACAGCAAAATGGATGTTCTGAATGTTTCAAACAAGTGGCTGTGATTTTGAAAATCAATCTGACAGCTTATGTGCAGTAGGCTTAATTTTATGCAACTTTAGAACAGGGAACAATATCTGCAAAATCTTGCCCTAGCCCTCACTTTCTAATGGTCACCTGAATGATTCAAATGTCAGGTAAATGACACTCAACCAAGATAAAATGCAACCTGATCCTGATATTTCATAACTGTCAATTGTCTAATAACATTGTTCCAGAATAGGTGACCTGTAAAGAAAACCAAAGGTTCATAAAAGACACTATTACATTACTGAGGATCTGTGCTGCATTGCAAAGCCAAACTACTCTCCCTCACTAAGCAAATAGGTCACCATCACAGTGTTCTCCTTCTCTTCTTTCTCCCTCTCTGTTTTTCTGTCTCTCTCTTTCTCCCTCTATCTCTCTCCAGCAGCCTATGCAGCCAGTCTCATAGAAAACATGACTGGTTTTTAATTTTAGATGCACTGGAGTTTCTGTGCTTGTTTTATATGGATCAAAAAGTACACTGAAACTGATGAGTGAAATTCATCAGAAAGACATCAGAAATGGTGGTGTTTACACAAGCAAGGAGAGGCAGTCTTCTTCATGCAGAACACACCATTACACATAGTAAATAGAGAAGATTACGTCAAAGAGTTGACAGTTGATATAAATATTTATTCAGTAAAATAAATTAAATCAACCTATCCCAGTCAAATGTTTGCACCATAAATTTAGCAAATTAATGATTTACTTCAAACTAAACACACTCTAATGCAGCTATTGTATAATTGTACAGGCAAAATGGTGAAAACAGTTCTTTCTTATGTAAAGCTGAGCATCTACTTACCATGCAGCCCTTGAAAACTGGTTGCCACCCAGAGAATTGTAGTCATGAACCAAATAGTGCCAAAGTTTACATTAATCTCTCCACCCTATGTCCATATACTTGACACCTATATAAAATATAATTCAAAAACACCAAGGATTTGTTGATGTTCTTGAGATCAGCCACAGGCTCACTGTAAAAGAATTTAGTGACATCTCCCAGGTGGCATGAAGACCTAGTTTTCAAAAATACCAACCAATCAAATAGAAAGGGGAATAGAAAAGGCAAATGAAGTTGAAGAAGAAAGAGCTTTGAACTCCACCCTCCCAGATGTCAATATAACTTAATTGGATATTGTCTAAGATGTCAAAACCAATAAAGACCCAGACATGATCAAATGTGTACAGGCTGTGATCACTTTGAAAGTCAATGTTTAAGACTAACAAGATGTTTTAAAAATGGATATGTGGATGACATCTGAATTGTCTATAAAATATTTTTGTAAAAGCCCACAGGCGTTTGTTGTACTAAACTAAGATCTCTTCAACAGTAGTTACTTTTAAGAGTATAAACTCCTGCCGGCCCAATAGCCATTCGTAGTCTGTAGTTACTTATCAGTACACCTAAATTGTAAATTTTACAGGATACAGCATTTTATGGGTTTTATGCTTCATAATGTCATTATTCCCAAACCATTATGTACTGTATATCAAAAAAACCCAGGGTACATATGATGTTTTTAATTAAATATGAAGTACAATTGGCTGCTATTACATACACAGATGGGGCTCTATAATATTTAACAGGACCATGTTTTGAGCTTTGTAATCTTCTCAATCGCCCCAGGAGGGATCTCATACACATTTAACTGTGTGGGACATGAAAAATGACACCAGAAATTCTACGGGAGAACAGAGTACCAACCATGTGCCCCCATCCCAACATGTGCTCTTTTACCCAATTACTCACTGCAGTGCAAAGTAGGCATATTCAACAAGTTAGGCCTACCTGACAAGTTGAATCAAGCATATCAAAGTTGTAAAATGTTTTACAACATATTGCTGTAGCGGTATACATTTTAGAGAAGTGATCTGTGTAGTTGGACTGGAGAAGTTTGGTTCCTCAGGCATTTCCTGGGGAGTTATCTGCTCTCACATTCCATTTGTGACATAGTTATCTGATGTATGAGGTTTTATATACTTTAGTTTCTCACAGAAACACACACATTCTTCTGCTTTAATAATAACTTGTTTTCTATAGATACAATACAGTTTGGTTACTTATGGGAATTTGTTTTGGGTTCAACAAGGTGAAGGGTGAAAGGTCAATGAGCTGAATTAAGAAGTACATTGTACTTACAATTAGTATTTTGGGGGCCATAACAAGTCCCTGGAAAATTCCATAGTTTGCCATGTATGTGCAGATGAATACCGCATGTCATGAAGACCACTTGCTCTAAAACTTGGAATTTCATGACTAAATGAGGTATGATAGTGATTCCATTTCCCTACTGCCTTTGGTCTGGAAAACTCTCTAAACACTTTTTCCTTCACCACAAAAATCTTCCTGAATATTTGTCAGCTTCTGAAATGATGGCGTGTATGTGCATGACGTCTGCGTGTGTGTGTTTACTATTACACGCTCGCCGGATTATCTCCTAGCAACGATGGGTCACTGGGCTCTGAAAAGCACACAGACAGTCAGTGGGCCAGCCTCCCTCCCAGGGGTATCACGGCAGCAGGCCATTGTCAAACCCACAGTCCCCATGGCAACCCCTCAAACAATGTCCGAGCACTGTGTCTTCAAGTCAAGACAGGGCAAAGCCAGCGCTGCCATCACTCCACAAGGTGGAGGGTTCACGTTAAAGCATGAACATGTTCAGCCCTCTGAAAGGTCATAAATCACAACAGAAAGCGTATGTTTAAATCATTGCACAGCTATAACATTCTCTATAATGTAACATGTGGATCCTGGCATTGTTGCTCCCTATACTGCCAACCCATGAAATACAGCCATGAAATGTGAATCAAAGGTCAGTTGCATTACTTCTCAGACAAACAGACTTCCACTTGGTTGTAAATCTCAGGTGAACTGATAAGTTATTTCTATTAATTAATAATTTATAAGTAATTTGCAGCAATTTGGCAAAAAAGGAATGCCTAAACTGAGGCCCTTTAGAGTTAATGAATATTTTATCTCTCTAACTTCGCAGATTACTCTTAACTCCTTGAGGAGAAATGTGTACAGTATGTAACATAGTCATACAAACCTTGTATTTATTAAATTCTAAACGTGTTATCATTTCCCTGTGGGTTTCCTTTTCACTGTTTTTATGTGTTGTTGATGGTCCTTAGAGGTTTACCAAACTTATTATGGCAAAAGAATTGCATACTATGGAAGAATATGTATGACTGTTTCATTGGAAATAACCCTTTGGCAAAAATGGTATTTATTCTAGCCTATAGCTTGGAATAGTTTTGATTGGCAGAGTGTCTTTGTCATGGGTTGGCATGTTGCAGCTGGCAGTGTGAAGAATGCAGTATTATTGGAATGTGTGCTGTGTCCACACACTGCATTCTCAAGTTGGGGCAGGAGAGGCTCATATGTTCTCGTTCTCCTGACCAATTCCAAGTTCCACCTCAGAGAAGGAGTTACTATGGGAACGGCAGAACTTCCCTCAGACGATGGCAATTACAGTTGAATAACACAATCTGTGGTTTGTCAACATTGCAGAATCACAAAACCAGATCAGACTTGACAGTGTTCTGTGACCAGTTGGATATGTATACAGTTATCAGAACAAGGAAAATGAAACATATCATGATGTTACTGAAGAGAATATACCCATTTGCGGTTTCCTAAAAGGATCAACAGTAAATGCTGCCATCTACTGACAGGAAATGAAATTGCTGGGAGGAAAATGTTACTGAATAAAATCATCACTCAGACAACAGGGCCGATAACAATGACACTAATAATGTCATGTCAAAAAAGTTGTTTAAAAAAACATGAAAAATATTTACTATGTAAGTGTACTTGTTATTAATACTATATTACACACTGATTTCATTCCCAAATCTAATCAACTATGGCACTTTCATATAATTAGACCTATTACAGCCTGTACGTAATAAACAATGATGCTTCTAAAAATACTGCCCGCTAATGAGGGCAACAAGACAACCATTAATTTTATATTGCCAGTTTCAGTTTGTTACCAAGGCAACTGTAAAGAAAACGACAAAAAAAATGAACACTGTAATAAATATGATACTGTTTGCGAACTCTATTTTAGATATTCTTCTCCATTATCTGAGGAGCGCAGTAGCCACACCGACAATAAAACCAACATCAATAAGGAGAAAGAGGTGGTTAGGTGTAAATGTGAGAAAATAAGTTCTGTCCTTTCCTCCTTCTACATGACTATTGGACCATTCTTGTATGGGTCTTTAAATGTCACACTGCATGCTTGCCCGCATGGCATAGCTGACTAATATCCTGAGGCACAGAATTCCCCATATG